>SNQJ01S0099339.1:18109-40977 GCA_010110895.2 Picea sitchensis | reverse complement strand
CATTTCATTTCTGTTCTGCATATTTTATATATCTGGTATCTTGCATAGTAGCACACTGCTACTAACCATTGATACACAATCACTACCAGTGGATCACATCCACCACAGTAGCATACAACTGCTGTCCAGAGACATATAGTCTCTACAACAATCATATCATCGAATATCAACTTGCATAAACAATATCATGATACAAATTGATTCATCTCAGATATTCTTCCACTCACATCCGTGAGATCTGGAAGAGCACCTTCCCTTTGAAAGTTAAACATTAGCCATGGGCTGTCTAGACTATTCTTCTCAAGCATAGAAGAATAACTATCCGTGATTGCTGAACCTGAACCATTCAACCTAACTAGGCCATTCTTCCAGCACTATTCATAGTGCAACTTGGAGAGAATGAGTCTGCCCTAGGGAATGGTTGTCCCTAATTGGTGAACTTGGACCATTCTTCTAGAACTATTCATAGTGCAACCCAAAGAGAATGAGTATGCCCTAGGGAATGACTGTCCGGACCATTTCCTACGAAAATGACTGTCCTGCACCAACCTCCTACATTGAACCATTCTTCAAAACTTCTCACAAATGTGAGATTTGAAAGAATGACCACCCAAAGAGGCAGACCATTCTTCTTGACCACTTCTCAGAGTGACCGCCAAGGAGAATGACTGTCCTAGACCATTCCTCCACACTGGCCACAAGGGGAATTGTTGTATATGGTACATCGACAATCTTTCTGACCACGATTGTCTGTTCTGGACCATTTTACGAACTAGAAAATGACTGTCCATTAACAATCTTGGATCACTTTCTGGATGGGAAAGTGATTGTTCATTAAAAATATTGGACCACTTTCTGGACTAGAAAGTGACTGCCCATCCTGGACCATTTTCCAAACTGGAAAATGACTGTCCATATATCAATAACATATCAGTGCTCCCTCCCAACCTGGGGAGTAATCACTTCCCTTTCCAATAAGGAAGTCATCTCAATGAGTCCCATGTTGTCCCTTAAGTATGCATACTTTTCATCTTGGATAGAGGCTTTACTAAAATATCTGTTATCTTCTCATCAATGGAGATATACTAGAGAACCACTTCTCCCCTCTAGACTTTATCACGAAGAACATAATACTTGATCTCAATGTGCTTTGACTTGTCATGGATCACCGGGTTCTCTGAGAGCTTCACACAACTATGGTTATCACAATATATCACGGTCGAATCCAACACCTGATCAAACAATCCATAAACCAGCTTACGGAGCCACACTTCTTCCGTAAAAGAATCACAAGTTGAAATATACTTTGCTTCTACAGTTCCAAGTGAAACAAACTTCTGTTTCCTGCTAGCCCATGATATTGTGGCAAAGCTCAAACTGAAACATATCAAAGAAACACTTCTTCTTTCATCTACACTCCCTGCCCAGTCTGAATCTATAAATCCATGCAGATGTATATCATAACTCAAACGTCCCATGAAGATAGTTCAAGGCATGCTTTTGCAATTATTCAATTCTCATGGCTAGGTTCCACCTGGAACTAGCTCAACATGTTCACATCAAAGCAAATGTATGACCTAGTATTCATTGAATACATCAAGAAGCCAATCAACTACTGGTACAAGGATGAGTCTACTGGATCAAAGTCTCTCAATTTCTTCAGATCTGTCATCATGGGAGTTTTCCCATGGATTTGCAATCCATCATCCCAGACTTCTGAAGAACCATTTCGATACACTTCCTTTGTCATAGAAAGTTTTCACCATGCTTTTGTTTTACATGAGAGGCTCTGCACCAAGTTTCTTGAATCCATACAAGGTTTTCTTCCATCTACATACATGGATCTCTTTATGGTATACCTCAAAACCTCGAGGTTTCTCTACATTTGCTTCTTCTTCAGTTACTCCATTGAGAAGAGTAGTCTTTACATCAATCTAATGTAAAATCCAACCCATGGATACTGCAAGAGATATAATTCCTCAGATAGAGGTATATCTGGTTTATTGGAACAAATTGTCATTACAGTCTTCTCCCTCCTTCTGGGAGAACCCTCTAGTTCCGAATCTCACCTTGTATCTATGAATGTTTCGATTCATAAGTCTTTTTCACAATTTCTCACATACATTGTTCTTCATCACAACTTCCTTCCATTCCTTCTACTTGACTGCTTCTAGTGGGTTCAAATCATGCTGGTAGTCTTATGATTTTTGGTATACTAACTAGTTCAATTTTGGTTGTTTTGGTTTTTCTTTCTTTCATGTTCTTTCTCATGTTCCTCTTCAACTTTGGGGTCCATAGAGTCTTATATAGATTCCATTCCCTTCCTTCCTGAATATTCCAACTTCTTCCTTTCATCATAGGAATGTAGATGTACAACCAAGGATACTAAAAGCTTCCTTTTGAAGAAGACTTCTTCTAGAGTCATGTTGAACACGTGCTGCGTATCATGGCTACTAATTCCATGAAGAAAATGAACATTTACTTCACAGTCTTCACATTTTTTTTTAATGGATCAAATCATTGAGGATCAACTCCCTCCTAATCCCAACTTCATGCCTAAATGAGCAATATGAAATCTCTTCTTTTGGAATTTTCCAATCAGTTCCCTCCATCTGAGAGAGTCCATGATTTTGTCTGCATCCTTCTTGCTTTCTGTAGAGTGTCATAAGTCTATTCTAGTTTCCTCTTGATTACTGACTTCTTTCTGGTCTGACTCCTTCTGAGTGTCTTTAATTTTGGTTATGATTGCAGCCCATATGGAATTTGTTACTTATATAATATCTTCCATAGGAATTTTCACCAAAGGTTGTCAACATACTTCATCCTTTTTCAAATACATTACTAGTAGTCATTGTAATGGAAATTCTTATCTTGYTATTATTCAATAGGTGTTGTTTAATTAACACTGACCATCTTATCTTCCAAGAAATAGATACACATGATATGTACAAGAACTATGTAAACATGGTATGTACAAGGACTATGTTAGAAAAGGATATTGTTACCTTGACTAGTTAGAAAAAGTCTGCTTCATCCTGCTTGACTTTCTTTGAGGGTTCCTTTTCTTTGGCAATTGTTGCTTCATGTGTTTCCTTCCTTTTATTTAACTTAGGACACTGGTTCCTATAGTGACCATATTTTCGACTATTGAAGCATTGTATTTTTGACATATCCTTTTCTTGATTTGGTTTCTTACTTGAGTCAAACTTCTTCTTATTCTTGAATTTCTTGAACTTTGTTGTGTAGGCTTGATCATCATCTTTATTTTGGGATTTCTCTTTTGTGCTAATCCTTGATTCTTCTTAAGCAAAACAAGTTCAAAGTTATTCAAATGTGGGATACTCGGTTCTTGTGTTCATGCTTGTGGAAAATGCATCCCATGTCTTGGGAAGGCCATTAAGTACTATATTTACTAGTTCCTTTTTTGGAATGATTTCCTCAATAGCTTGTAGTTGTTCTCTTAATTGAGATATTCTTACAAAGTATGATGTTATGCTGTCATCATTATTCATTTTCATGTCACAGATCTCATTCTTTAGACTCATCACTTGTCCAATATTTATGACTCAAAAGAGGTTATTTAACACATCACACATCTTCTTAGATGAGTTAAGATGAGAAATGTAGGGTATCAAATGGTCCTTTACATAGTCTTCTATGATGCTCATAGCATTGATGTAATTTTCCTTGAACTTCTCCATAACTGCATCGTTTTGAGGTTCCTTCTCTTTTCCTGCTTCAAACTGTGGTTCCAAGATTTTTCCTTTCACGATATCCAACATTTTATTCTTGGAAAGGATGAGGTCAATCCTTGTCTTCCATGCTCTGAAGTTAGAAGCCTCTTCTAACTTGTTTTCTGACTTTGCAGAGTAAGTCATGAATTTTTTGACTTGGACAACCTTTGAATTTGACCAAAAAATCAAACTTGCTGCCTTGGCTTGCTGAGAATATCGAGAGGTGTGCTAAGCTAGGGCACACTAGGTTATCCAGGAATTAGGTCAAGCGCTTCGTTGCTGCAACAAAAATTTGACTGCAACTGCAACTACAACTGAGCAAATCCTCCCAATCTATCTTCTAGTGGTTAGACTGTTTGAAGATAGTGTGGGCCCATAACCTATTAGAATAAAAGGTGTGGTCGTTTCACCATAGACAATATCTCAATATTGTTACTCAACCATAGGCACAAATGCCACTCCCAAGCACCTTAACCTTAATAGACAGAATAATTCCGGAAGCAAACCCTAGAACCAATAGCCAACCAAGGTAGCGTACCTCTCTCCAGAGCTATCGTACCAAGAAGAAGGTTCAAACCATAACCAAGCAGAAATTCCAATCAAGACCAAGTCACAACTACAACAACTGCAACTCTCCTCCAATCATGCACACCACTATTCCTTATGCAATTGTGAGAGTGTGTGTGCCAAATGAGCTCTTGTGCCCTCTTATTTATAGTCCTCCAAGTGACCTAATTGGGTCGACTTCTACTTCTGGAGGATAATAATTTAATATAAATTATTATATTGAGCCGACTTGTCTTCTAAGGTTATTTCCTAACCTTCTAGGGTTTCTCTTGCTTCTCGAAATATTGTAGACTCGTCAAAGGTTACATGTAGAGGTTAATACCTTCCACAACTACCATAATATCAACACCTCCTTCATCGGGTGTTCACGTATCTTCGATGCACTTATCAAAACTGCTTCCTTGCCATAAACATCACACACAATATATCACATTTCCAAGCCACGTTGTCCTTTATTGAAGCCTACTATGAAACACCTCTTCGATTATCCATCCTACTCGACAATACATCCTTGTTCTTTCTAGCTTATGCGCTAGTACATCGTACTAATTGTCTCATGAATCATTGTGAATTAGTCACCAAGACTACCAAAACATATGAACTCACTGTGCAAATTCCTAATTATGCTCGACATGCCCTCCATCATGCCATTGCCAATGGCATCTCAAGTTGGGTCTCCTTACACAATCTCTATTCCATTGTATTTTAAGCATGTGGTGGCTACTTCTCATATAATAAGCAATAAGTTGGAGCCTATCCTTGCACAACTTGAGTAAATTATGCTTATATTATAAATCTTAAATCACGACTTTAGATTCCATGAAAGTAAATAATGTTTCAATCAAGAGAATGGGTTATGGAGTGTTTCATTTGATTTTAAAATTGTAAGCAGTAAAATGTTTTATATTTGGTCAATTTTATTTGAAGTCCCACTAGAATGTTTCAAGGCTAGACTTACCATATTTCTTTTTCGGGGAAAAAATTGTAGGGAAAACCAAGGGATGTTCCTCACATTGGATGGCCTCTTTAGTAAACCTATTAGCATAGACTAGTATGCATCACAAAGGGGATTCAAATAGGGCACATGTTGTCATAGAACTAGTCAAATATCCAACAACAATGGAGACAACCAATTGAACTAACTCCTTGGATTGGCTAGAGTTACTATATAGAATCATCAGACTAAGTTGAGTGTTAAAAATGTTGTTATTTTCTTCTCTTACTCCCCAAACTCAACATTCATATTTATGTGCCAATAAATCAAAATAAAAATCAATTTGAATGCGAGCCTTTTTAAGGTAAGCAACTTCCATCCATTCAATGTGCTTCCCAAAGTTTGAATATCCTTTCTAGTTTTAAACAAACAAAAAACCCAAAGCCCCAAGTCGGTTATAGTATAAGAAGTGGATAAATTTTGTGCTTGGGCCTATTTTGATGGGGCAAATCAGGGTGATCCTCATTCCCTTGGGATAGGTGGTGTTATTTACTTGAGAGACAATCACGTTCTCAGATGTTGAAGGATAGACTGGAAAGAGGTTTGAATAATTATGTTGAATTGATGGCCTTGAAATTAATTTTCATGTTTGCGCCAAGAGGCACATTCTACAGTCCAGTATTAGGTCGATGCATGATTCCACGCTTAAATTCAACGTGGAGCTCACATGTGACAATCTTAAATAGTAAAAAAATAATTAAGTAAATGAAAATTTTCACCTCGAGAGATTTGATCCTTCTTGACGCTTGGTAGAACCGGAGTTAAGATGGGTTTATACTGGTAGTAGTTGGAAAAGGTGTTCAAAAGGCTCAAATTGTTAGTGATTCCATGTTAGTTACCAATTGGATGAGAGGGGATAATGCCTTGTAGTTGTTTTCTATGTTACATCCTATATAGAGGAAATCAAATTCATTTTAGCTAATTTTAATCATATATCATTTCTTCAAGTCTTAAGGAAAATGAATGACATGGATAATGAACTCTCAAAAGATGGAATATTATTGGGTTTTGGTCATTGGCATATATGGGAGTATGAGGATGGTCAATGCTCATCGTATGATCATCTTCCTTTCTTTTGATATGGTATGTCAAGAATATGTTTATGTATTTGTAGATATTTAGTCTTTTTTAAGGATTATTGAAGTTATTTTTGTTGATGGTTTATCTTATGAAAATGGATGGGAGCTCTACTATGTATTTCAATACGATGATGATGATTAACGTCCATTGAGATGAATTGGTCTATCACACCTTAGGAAGGGAAGTGATTAATTTGATTTCTTTAAAATTGTATTTCTATGCTCAAATATCATTGAGAGAAGCATTCCAAGATCACTATAGTTTTGATGACTTAGGAGGTTAGGAAAGTTTGTTATTTTGACTATAGGATACATTTTATGATAGATTATTTATACTATAATGGTGAGATGTTTATGGATCTATAGAAGGAATTTAAGAAGCATGTAGGAGGCCTATGGAATGATGCTACTTGGGAATATTTTTATATTTGTTTGGACCATTGGGTGGTTGAGATAAATTAATGAGATCACTTGGAGTTTTTTTTTTAGAAACTTGGACCTTGTTGTAGTTTTGAGAGTCATGCTATATAGTAGATAAAGAATGAAATTTCATTATATAAATAAAATTACCTTTTTTTTTTTTAATTATCTTTAGGAAAATAATTATAATCATGATAATGATAATTTAATTTTAAGATCAAACTCTAACCATATAGCATGTTTTAGTTTTAATGGATAATAGTGGTGGAAAATAAGTGTATTTAAGTTTTACAAGTAGTGGTGGGAAATAAAGGTTGGCTAAGAGGAAAGACAAAAATATGTTTTAAAAAAATAATAATATTATAATTTTAAGGTCACACCACAATAGTTAGTGTGTTTAAGTTTGAAAAAGTAGTGGTGGGAAACATAGTGTATTTAAGTTTGATGTAGTAATGATGAGAAATTAAAATTAGTTAAMGAAAAAGATAAAAATATGTTAAAAAACCATATAGTGTGTTTAAGATTGATGGAGTAGTGATTACGTGCATTACATGAGTATGGGAAAATCTTGAGACATTAATGTTATGTTAGATAACAAAAAAATAAAAAATAACAATAATAAAATTAAAGAAAAACAATTACAAGCACCATGTAAAACTTGACATAGAATGAAATAATAAATAAAAAATTACACTTAAAGAAATTAGATCYTGGTTTAAGATGGATCTCCCCTTATTAGTAGGAAATAAAGGTTGATTAAAGTAAAGGGARAAATATGTTTGAAAAAATAGTAAGTTAACCTTAATATAATGTGATTAAGTTTCATGAAGAGTTAAAAAGTGGAAAAAGTTAACATTAAGACAAAGGTAAAATTTCATGGTCAAAATTCCCATCAATTGGTGGAATTATACCTTCCAACAAAATTCCTAACTAATTTGAAAGAGAATTTTAATTAAAAAATGGTTGAGTTTGTCCACTTTTTAACTTACTATGTTAAGAATATATTGTACTTAAGTTTGACTCATAAATATAGGAAATAATGATTAGTCAAAGAAAAGGAAAACCACATATTTAAAAATAAAATGAAATGATATAATATAAAATAAAATAAATTTTTTTTTTTTTTTTATTAAACTTTTTTTAGAAGATGGAAAAAGTGATGCTTCTAGGTGTTGGGTCGTAAACTTGTATTCTTAAGTTAAAAAAAAATCAATTCTTAAACAATCAAAAATAGTTTTAGATCTTAATACAACACCACAAGACCAAAATGCACTTTTAACCTAGATAGACAATCTCAACCTGCTATAAATAAGCTTAAAATGCTACATGTTCTTACAGGAATAGCCCTGGTTGAAAGAGGAACCCTAAAGAGGAGAGGAGCCTGTTTGAAATAGCCCTGTTGAAAGCGCTTGGTTACAAAAGGCTACCCTTTCGCTTGCCCTCTCTCTCCATGGGTCGTAAGCCCATTGAGAAACGCCCTATCCTCTATAGTGGGTCCCCGGTTGCTCCTCCGGCTATCTATCTCTATCAAATTTTTCTCCTGCCTGTAGGGCTCCCGATCTCCATCTTCTTTTGATCGAGGTAGGTTCGTCTGGACCTAGGGCTTTGCAGCAAGAATTCTTTTGATCGAGGTAGGTTCGTCTGGACCTAGGGCTTTGCAGCAAGAATTCTTAGACCATGGGGTGCTCTCAGTTTTAAAGAAGTGGCTTGAGCCTCTGCCAAGTAAATTTCTGCCTATTACGAATGTTGGCACTGCGGTTTTGAAGATTTAAACGGATGTAAGATGCTTATCTCTCGTATCTAGCATTTATTTGAAGTTGGCTTGGTAGCAAATTTGTTTGGTGACAGTGATTATTTCAATATAAGTTAATGACTTAAAAAAGGAATCTACTAAGTGCAAAAGTGTTACCCTTTCATTTATATATGGTTAGTTGATGTTTATTCAATTTTATGATATGTTTCATTTTGGAGTACTGCTTATTTTAGTGTATAAATATTATTGGTGAATCTACTAAGTGCAAAAGTGTTACCCTTTCATTTATATATGGTTAGTTGATGTTTATTCAATTTTATGATATGTTTCATTTTGGAGTACTGCTTATTTTAGTGTATAAATATTGTTGGTTGAATTGTCGGTTGAAGTTTTCCTGATTTTATAAAATGATTCAGTTCCAGCATCATGCCATTGCTACATTTTAATCATATTTCTCAGTATTATGGCTTTATTGTCCTTTATATTAGAATCATTTTTTTTGTCATAGATGTAGTTACTGATCGAAGTTGAATAGTATTGGTGTATGAGATCTCTTTTGCCCAGCTATTTTATTGGTAAAATCTACTGAGATATACATACCCTACTTCTTCTAGATTTGATCATATAACTTTTTAAGAAGAAACACATATTCTTAACCTTAACCATTAGATCCACTCAAGATATATATATATTTAAAAAAAAAACTAATTTAATTTTGAAAATATGAAAAATTTAAACGAAGAGAAAACTCCTCACAGAAAGCCACAACCAAAGAAGTATTTGATTAATAACTAGTCGTATTATAATACCATAAAGAAATGTGATAATTTTTTCTGTCTTATTTGATGAATAGTATCATAATATTATATTTGATGAATATTATGATAATAGTATATTTAATTTATTATGTAATATGCTGGAACAGACCCGTTGCAAATCCTCTTCGCTTGGGTTCAAGACATGACTTGGATCAACGTCCCAAGTCATATATTTCCTTGTTGTGTTGTTATCTACTTAAACATTTTTCTCTTGTTTTCTTCTAATTTTATCTATTAAATAAATCAAAATCTTTTGTAGGGAACCGAAGCCTGCTCAACCAGGTTATAGAGAGCTTGCTGTCCGGCCGGAAGCAATCGCGATGGATTTTGGGGTTCGCCTTTAATCAAAGAATGACCCATATGAGAAGAGGATGAAGGTCTAGTTTATATGTTAATTTGCAAATTGCAGCTTTTCATCATGTAATCTTGAAGGATTCTTTGATTGACCAATATTTTATTTGGTAATGCTTTTTAGTTGCTGCATTATTACTTATTAACCTATGTGCATGTGTAAGATGGTGTTGTGGTCTTAGCTCTTCTGTTATAACTTTGAAGTATTGTTCACTATTTAACTTTTTATCTAATAAATGGTTGGGATCTTAAACAAGATTTATTGTTGTGATCTTAGGTCTTTACCAAGGTAGAGTTAGGAATGTTCACCTGTGGAATTCACAATTCCACGTAAACCTTCCACACTCGACCATGGTAAAGGCTTAAGTACAATGTCCAGACAATGAATCCCGTTTAACATCCCAGCCATTTAGTAAACCATACTTCAAAGTTATAACAAAAATACTCACACCACATTACCATCTTACACCTCCACTTAAGTTAATAATGCAGTAGCCGAAAACCATCACCAAATAAAATATTGGTCAATCAAAGAATCCTTCAAATTTGCAAATTACAGCTTCTTAACTTCTGTGCATGTGTAAGATGGTGTTGTGGTCTAAGCTCTTTGAAGTATTGTTTAATATTTAACTTTTTAAAGAGTAAATGGTTGGGATGCTAAATAGGAATCATTGTCTCGACACAACTAATGTTAGGTCTTTACCAAGGTAGAGTTTGGAAGGTTCATGTGGAGCTATGGAATTCACAGCTCCACATGAACCTTCCACACTTCACCATGATAAAGACCTAAGATCAATTCATTTTCCACACAATTAATCCTCTTTAACATCCCAAACATTTACTTGTTAATAAGTTAAATAGTAAACAATACTTCAAAGTTATAACATCATCAAATACAATATTGGTCAATCAAAGAATCCTTCAAATTTGCAAATTACAATTGAAGGATTCTTTCATTGACCAATATTGTATTTGGTGATGGTTTTTAACTGCTGTATTATTAACTTATGTACATATGTAAGATTGTGTTGTGGTCTTAGATTGTGTTGTATGTGCATATTAACCGATCTCAGGTATTTACCAAGGTATTTTTATTTGTTGCATTATTAACTTATGTGCATGTGTAAGATTGTGTTGTGGTCTTAGCTCTTCTGTTATAAGTTTGAAGTATTGTTCACTATTTAACTTTTTAACTAGTAAATGGTTGGGATGCTAAACAAGATTCATTGTCTTGACACTATTGATCTTAGGTCTTTACCAAGGTAGAGTTAGGAATGTTCACGTGTGGAATTCACAATTCCACATGAACCTTCCACACTCGACCATGGTAAAGACTTAAGTACAATGTCCAGACAATGAATCATGTTTAGCATCCCAACCATTTACTAGTTAATAAGTTAAACAATAAACCATACTTCAAAGTTAGTACATTGTCTAGACAATTAATCCTCTTTAGCATCCCAACCATTTACTAGTTAATAAGTTAAATAGTAAACCATACTTCAAAGTTAGTACATTGTCTAGACAATTAATCCTCTTTAGCATCCCAACCATTTACTGGTTAATAAGTTAAATAGTAAACAAGACTTCAAAGTTACAAAGAAGAGCGCATACCACAACACCATCTTACACTTCCACATAAGTTAATAATGCAACAACTAAAAACCATAGTAAATGGTTGGGATGCTAAACATGATTCATTATCTGGACACCACTAATCTTAGGTATTTACCAAGGTAGAGTTTGGAAGGTTCATGTGGAGATGTGGAATTCACAACTCCACATGAACCTTCCACACTCCACCATGGTAAAGACTTAAGATCAATAATGTTTAGCATACCAACCATTTACTCGTTAATAAGTTCAATAGTAAACAATACTTCAAAGAGACCACAACACCATCTTACACCTCCACATAAGTTAATAATGCAACAACTACAAACCATCACCAAATACAGTATTGGTTAATCAAAGAATCATTCAAATTTGCAAATTACAACTTCCCATCACTGAATCTTTAAGGATTCTTTGATCGACCAATATTTTATTTGGTGATGTTTTTTAGCTGCTGCATTATTAACTTATGTTCATGTGTAAGATGGTTTTGTGGTCTGACCTCTTTTGTTATAAATTTGAAGTATTTAGTTTGGAAGGTTCATGTGGAGCTGTGGAATTCACAGCTCCACATGAAGCTTCCACACTCCACCATGGTAAAGACCTAAGATCACTGACTTTGAAGTATTGTTTTCCATTTAACTTTTTAACGAGTAAATGGTTGGGATGCTAAACATGATTCATTGCCTGGACACTACTCTCTATTGATCTTAGCTATTTACCAAGGTAGAGTTTGGAAGGTTCATGTGGAGATGTGGAATTCACAACTCACTTTTGATCTTAGGTATTTACCAAGGTAGAGTTTAAAAGGTTCATGCAGAGATGTGGACTCTATTGATATTAGGTATTTACCAAGGTAGAGTTTGGAAGGTTCATGTGGAGATGTGGAATTCCCAACTCACTATTGATCTTAGGTATTTATCAAGGTAGAGTTTGGAAGGTTCATGTGGAGCTGTGGAATTCACAACTCCACATGAACCTTCCACACTCCACCATGGTAAATACCTAAGATCAGTACAATGTCCGGAAAATGAATCATGTTTAGCGTCCCAACCATTTACTCGTTAATAAGTTAAATAGTAAACAATAATTCAAAGTTATAACATAAGAGCTAAGGCCACAACACCATCTTACACCTCCACATAAGCTAATAATGCAACATCTAAAAATCACCACATACAATATTGGTCAATCAAATTTGCGAATTACAGTTTCTCATCATGTAATCTTGAAGGATTCTTTGAATGACCGATATTTTCTTTGGTGATGGTTTTTAGTTGCTGCATTATTAACTTATGTGCATGTGTAAGATGGTGTTATGGTCTTATCTCTCTTGTTATAACTTTGAAGTATTGTTCACTATTTAACTATTTAATGAGTAAATGGCTTGGATGCTAAACATGATTCATTGTCTCGACACTACTGATCTTAGTTCTTTACCAAGGTAGAGTTTGGAAGGTTCATGTGGAGTTGTGGAATTCACATCTCCACATGAACCTTCCACACTCCACCATGGTAAAGACCTAAGATCAGTACAGTCTCCAGACAATGAATCATGTTTAGCATTCCAACCATTTACTCGTTAATAAGTTAAATAGTAAACAATAATTCAAATTTATAACACAAGAGCTCACACCACAACACCATCTTACACCTCCACATAAGTTAATAATGCAACAGTTAAAAGCCATCACCAAATACAATATTGGTCAATCAAAAAATCCTCCAAATTTGCAAATTATAGCTTCTCATCAGGTAATCTTGAAGGATTCTTTGATTGACCAATATTGTATTTGGTGATGGTTTTTAGATGTTGCATTATTAACTTCTACGCATGTGTAAGATGGTGGTGTGGTCTAAGCTCTTGTGTTATAACTTTGAAGTATTGTTTACTTTTTAACTTTTTAAAGAGTAAATGGTTGGGATGCTAAATAGGATTCATTGTCTGGACACTACTAATCTTAGGTCTTTACCAAGGTAGAGTTTGGAAGGTTCATGTGGAGTTGTGGAATTCACAGCTCCACATGAACCTTCCACACTCCACCATGGTAAAGACCTAAGATCAGTACATTGTCCAGAAAATTAATCTTGTTTAACATCCTAGCCATTTACTCGTTAATAAGTTAAATAGTAAAAACTACTTCAAAGTTATAACAGAAGAGATCAAACTGCAACACCATCTTACACCTCCATATAAGTTAATAATGCAACAACTAAAAACCACCACCAAATACCATATTGGTCAATCAAAGAATCCTTCAAATTTGCAAATTACAATGGAATGATTATTTGATTTACCAATCTTGTATTTGGTGATGGCTTTTAGCTGCTGTATTATTAACTTATGTGCATGTGTAAGATGGTGTTGTGGTCTAAGCTCTTCTGTTATAAATTTGAAGTATTGTTTACTATTTAACTTTTTAATGAGTAAATGGTTGAGATGCTAAATAGGATTCATTATCTAAGCAATATTGATCTTAGGTATTTACCAAGGTAGAGTTTGGAAGGTTCATGTGGAGCTATGGAATTCACTGCTCCACATGAACCTTCCACACTCCACCATGGTAAAGATCAGTAAAGTTTCCAGACAATGAATCATGTTTAACATCCCAACCATTTACTCGTTAATAAGTTAAATAGTAAACACTACTTCAAAGTTATAGCAAAAGAGCTGAGACCACAACACTTTCTTACACCTCCACATAAGTTAATAATGCAAAAACTAAAAACCATCACCAAGTACAATATTGGTTCATCAAAGAATCATTCAAATTTGCAAATTACAACTTCTCATAAGGGAATCTTTAAGAATTCTTTGATTGATCAATATTGTATTTGGTGATGGTTTTTAGCTACTTCATTATTAACTTATGTGCATGTGTAAGATGGTTTTGTGGTCTGACCTTTTCTGTTATAAATTTGAAGTATTGTTTACTATTTAACTTTTTAATGAGTAAATGGCTGGGATGCTAAACAAGATTCATTTTCTGAACACTACTGATCTTAGGGATTTACCAAGGTAGAGTTTGGAAGGTTCATGTGGAGCTATGGATTTTACATCTCCACATGAACCTTCCACACTCCACCATGGTAAAGACCTAAGATCAATAAAACATACATAGAATGAATCCTCTTGAGCATCCCAACCATTTACTTGTTAATAAGTTAAATAGTAAACAATACTTCAAACTTATAATAGAAGAGATCAGACCACAACTCCATCTTACACCTCCACATAAGTTAATAATGCAACAACTAAAAACCATCACCAAATACAATATTTTTCAATCAAATAATCCTTCAAATTTGCAAATTATAGCTACTCATCAAGTAATCTTGAAGGATTCTTTGATTGACCAATATTGTATTTGGTGATGGTTTTTATTTGTTGCATTATTAACTTATGTGCATGTGTAATATGGTGTTGTGGTATGAGCCCTTCTTTTATAACTTTGAAGTATTGTTTATTGTTTAACTTTTTAATGAGTAAATTGTTGGGAAGCTAAACATGATTGATTGTCTCGACACTACTGATCTTAGGTCCTTGCCAAGGCAACGTTTGTAAGGTTCATATGGAGCTATGGAATTCACATCTCCACATGAACCTTCCACACTCCACCATGGTAAAGACCTAATATTAGTACAATGTCAAGACAATGAATCATATTTAGCATCCCAACCATTTACTCCTTAATAAGTTAAATAGTAAACAATACTTCAAAGTTATAACATAAGATCTCAGAACATAACACCATCTTACACATCCACATAAGTTAATAATGTAACAACTAAAAACCATCACCAAATACAATATTGGTCAATCAAAGAATCCTTCAAATTTGCAAAATACAACTTCTCATTAGGTAATCTTGAAGGATTCTTTGATTGACCAATATTGTATTTGGTGATGGTTTTTAGCTGCTGCATTATTAACTTATGTGCATGTGTAAGATGGTGTTGTGGTATGAGCTCTTTTGTTATAAATTTGAAATATTTTTTACTATTTAACTTTTTAACGAGTAAATAGATGGGTTTCTAAATAGGATTAATTGTTTGGACACTACTAATCTTAAGTATTTACCGAGGTAGAGTTTGGAAGGTTCATGTGGAGCTATGGAATTCATAGTTCCACATGAACCTTCCACACTTCACCATGGTAAAGACCTAAGATCAGTACAGTCTCCAGACTCCACTTCTCCAGTTTTTAGCATCCTAGCCATTTACTCGTTAATAAATTAAATATTAAACAATACTTCAAAGTTATAACATAATAACTCAGACCACAACAACATCTTACACCTCCACATAAGTTAATAATGCAACAACTAAAAACCATCACCAAATAAAATATTGGTCAATCAAAGAATCCTTCAAATTTGCAAATTACAAATTCTCATGAGGTAATCTTGAAGTATTCTTTGATTGGCCAATATTGTATTTGGTGATGGTTTTTAGCTGTTGCATTATTAACTTATGTGCATGTATAAGATGGTGTTGTGGTATGAGATCTTATGTTATAACTTTGAAGTATTGTTTACTATTTAACTTTTTAATGAGTAAATGGATGGGATGCTAAACACGATTCATTTTTTGGACACTATTGATCTTAGGTCTTTACCAAGGTAGAGTTTGGAAGGTTCATGTGGGGCTTTGGAATTCATAGCTCCACATGAAACTTCCACACTCCACCATTGTAAAGACCTAATATCAGTACAATTTCCAGACAATGAATCATGTTTAACATCCCAACCATTTACTCGTTAATGAGTTAAATAGTGAACAATACTTCAAAGTTATAACAAAAGATCTCATACCACAATACCATCTTACACCTCAACATAAGTTAATAATGCAACATCTAAAAACCATCACCAAATACAATATTGATCAATCAAAGAATCCTTCAAATTTGCAAATTATAGCTTCTCATTAGGTAATCTTGAAGGATTCTTTGATTGGCCAATATTGTATTTGGTGATGGTTTTTAGCTATTGCATTATTAACTTATGTGCATGTGTAAGATGGTGTTGTGGTCTGAGCTCTTGTGTTATAAATTTGAAGTATTTTTTACTATTTAACTTTTTAATGAGTAAATGGTTGGGAAGCTAAAAAAGATTCATTGTTTGGAAACTACTGATCTTAGGTCCTTACCAAAGTAGAGTTTGGAAGGTTCATGTGGATCTATGGAATTCACAGCTCCACATGAACCTTCCACACTCCACCATGGTAAAGACCTAAGATCAATATAGTGTCCAGACAATGAATCTTGTTTAGCATCCCATCAATTTTCTTGTTAATAAGTTAAATAGTAAACAATACTTCAAAGTTATAACATAAGAGCTTAGACCACAACACCATTGTTGGGACTAAGAAATGTTGTATTTTCATCCACCTTTCTCTTCATCATTCTTCACATTTCATCGCCCCATTAACCTTTCATGATATCATTTTCATAAATATATTTGGGTTTCATATTATTATTTTCCACTTTATTCATTTTAGTATTAAAAAGGAATTTGTGATTAAATATTAGAAAATTGACATGTTTTCATATATATCTCAAAAATGTGTGAGCTTTGTAATGTGTAGGAATATGTGAATGATTAATTCAAAAAGACTTCTCGAATACTTCCTCCACCATTTCAAGATTTGAGGAGATAATTTAAGCCTATTTCAAGGAGAAGATCATGGGGAATGGATAACATATCTTATCCAAGATATATGAGAAATATGTGTGAGGATTTGAAGGGATTATACTTTGTAATAATGAGAAATTAGTTGAGAGAAAAATGGATTTGTAATTATGAGATGGTTATCTTCTTTTCAAAGCTCTCATGTATAAAAGAGAGTGCTCTCTCTTCATGAGGGAGTAGTCATTAGGAGGAGAAAGTAATTAGTAATTTCTTGGATTAGCTTCCTAACTTCATTTGATCATTGTGATGTAATTGAGATTGATTTACTGTTAGTGTGAGCTCACATGTGTCATCTTGTTGCTCTTCACATGTTGTATTGCTTTTCCTTCATGTAATTTTCCATTCATAGATTAATTTGATTTCAGTTGTGTGTTGTAGCAATTCAATTCCAAGTCGTGTGTTTCAACTTTCTGCATTAGATTAATGATTTAATTTCAGTTGTAGCTTCGACATTAGATTAGGTTAAATTAGCTTCAATCCTACATATACTTTGCATGTGCTTCGTAAGTCTACGAACCTCAGATTGACAAATTAAATAGTTGGGCAAGTACTACAACTCAATTAATACAACATTAGTYCGGTCCAACATAATGACTGTTGTTCCCTTGTTACGATTGTTGTTCCCTTTGTAGGTAGTGTCGTTCATTTGAACGGAACAACTGTCGTTCCTTTTGTTACGATTTTTGTTCCCTTCACAGGTGTTGCATCTCTAGAGGATGAGGTATTGAAAACGGAAGGTAAGAACCTATGTAGGCAACAAGTAAAATGCTTGTGCCAATGCCTACCTTCGACTGATGCATAGAGGTTATATTTTAGGACATATTTACAACCCAACAATCATCTTACACCTCCACATAAGTTAATAATGTGCAACAACTAAAAACCATCACCAAATACAATATTGGTGTTGGGCCCTTCTTTTTGATAAAATAAGTTGCACAAGTGATTAAGGAGACAACCCACCAAGTGAAGAGGGATGAGAAAGGAAACGCACAATATAAAGACGTTGGAACAAAACACAGTATGAAGCCAACACATAATCATTTTTGAGACAATACAATTACAACTGAATCAAGAAGAGAAGAGGGCCAATGAGTTCTCAAGAAAAGGAAGGAAACAATTGTATTCATCCTCTGTTGTATTGTATTGCATTGTAATGGGTGGGTGTGTGAAAGATAGGAGAGAGGAACGAGAACCAAGAACTAGATCTCTACTCTAGAGATAGAATGTAATTAGTAGCGAAGGGATTAGACTGATTACGATCAACTTTTGTATTATGTTGAGAAGTTCCTACTGTTCTCTTCTCCGACAAGTCTGACTAATGTAAAACTATGAATGCATGTGGATCAAGACCTTTTGATATAATGGAAAGATAATGGAGATCAAATTTTGAAAGCTCTTGGTTTATAATACTTTATGTGTCTCTGAAATATCATTATGTCACTATATGTTATGAATTACATGTCTTTATCACTTCTGGATTTTATGTACATCTTTGTTTCCGTGTATCAGTGTATGATGTGTTAAAGGATCTGAACTGAGTAATATATCATGCATTAGAATAGTAACAATATAGATAGGTTATATATATGTATAACATTTGTCTTACCCTTCCCTTAGTAATTTTGTCTTGATTGTGCTTAGAGTGATACTTCTTTCCTTTTGGAGAGATGAAAATTCCAACGCACTAGACTACATCKGTACCCTTTTGTTGGTAACCTGAAGAGGACCTTGGTATGACAACTTTTCACCCACAAAATGGTTCCATTGTCGKTACCCTGATTCTACAAGGGAACCTGTAAAGAGAATGTTTCCACAGATCCACAAGTCTGACGTTTGACAGTGGTAGGAACGTAAGTGTGATGTGTTCATACTAAGGGAATCAGAGTTACATAATATGAACTAGGACGYCGCCAAGGATTTTTTCTTTTACTCGGAAAGATCAAGCAACCAATATGAGATTTTTTGGGTAGAATTCTCGAAAAAGTTGTTCCAGTGGGTAGATCTCCTACAAGAAGCACCATAGTTTAAAGAACAGGTTAAATAAATTGGTTCTTGGGATACAAAGAGGCTAGAATAGCTTCACCAACTGGATCATCAGATTAATTGAACAATGGATTTCTAGGTTGAAATGTCCTTGGAAGGTTATATCACTGAGTTTGCAGCGGAGAACCACCAATATTTTTCATGAGCCAAATCAATATTCAAGAAAGGGGCATGAGGAATATTGTTGAGGGAAATTCCCCTCTATATCAAGGTATTTTTGGTGGAAGAGGGGATGCTAGTTGTTCCCTCGTGTGAGATGGCAGCCTAAACCCATGTGCTCGAGGTGGGGTGATCTTGGGGAATGTTCATGACCTAATAAGGGGAAGGGGTTATTTGACATATGAGGGAAGAGAAAACCACAAGAAGTGAGTGTGCCATGAGGAAATTCACCACAATTGAGAAATGGTGGTGGGGAAAGGTAAAGAGAGCATCGAAGTAGTTCAAAGTGTTGCATAAAGGAATTGGACCCAGAGGAACAGATGAAGGAAAGTCAGAGGATTTGTGGAAGTTGAAAAGACAAGAAAGACTGGCCAATATAAGATTGCAGGAAAGACAAGAACAGAAAGAAAGAATTCCCATAAAGAGAGAACGAGATGAGAAAGGTTTAGAAGCGAGAGAGGATGAAGGACGTCTAGATCTTGTGGAAGATAGAGAAGATTCGGTCCTAATCATGGGAGGAGTCGACCACGAAGCGGTGCAGGTTTCTCCGGTGCAAGAAAATGGGACCCCCCCAGATCAAAGAAACCCGACCAAAAGTTAGTGGAACCAATCCTAAGTCACCCATCCCCCAAGAGCCTTCAATACCCTTGGTAAGTTAAGTACATCATACTCATGCAAATTCTATTGTGTCAAATTCAGTTAGTTCAACAAGACCCACAACTATAAGTAGTGGGAGGATAGTAGGGTCTCCTAGTAGATCAAAACCATTTCCATTATGATTTATTTTGATAGGAACAAGAACACTAGCAATGGTTGGAAACACAGGAGGTTCAATCACCTGATACCCATAATTCAGGGGTAAAGGGGATGAGGACGTAGAACAACATTGGTTTCTATGTGAGGCCATCTAGAGGTCGATAGGGACCTTGGATGTGAACAAGTTAGTATAATTCGAAAATACCTTGAGGGGTTGTGCCCTCAAATGGTACATGAAGGCTATTGATCCTGGGGTTCAAGGACAGGCCTTTACCCTTGACTAGGTGCGTCATAAATTCATTTTCGAATTAAAACTACCTCAGTTAGAACAAGAAGCTCTCTTTGAGTTATGTGAGATTCAATAGAGAGAGGGGGGGTCTGCATGGGAATACAATTAAAATTTTTAGGACGCTATTGGGAGATTAGCGCACCCAATTCATGAATACCATCAAAGGGAATGGTACATATAAGGCTTACTACCCTTGACACGAATCCTCTTGACGCAACAGAGAATAACCACACTTAAAGAGGCTTTGGAACGATAAATGAATATTGAATCCATGGTTGGATACCCATGGAGCTTGAGGATAACCATACCTCCGGTAGATTCACACATGCAAAATCTTCAAGGACAGATATCTGCACTCATGGAGAAGATCCAGGAATTAAATCTACTTAAGCCAGCACGACCTCAAGTTTGGTGTACACGATGCTACACAGAGGGGAATTTGGCATCTGAGTGTCCGCGGATAAGAGGAATGGGCCACCCTCCTATAGGACCAATGGGAGGAGTTTCTCAAGTATTGACAACTCTGCCATTTCATGCACCAGTTCAATACAACGATTTCCCAAGTGCACAACCCACTCAGATAACTGAATATCATGAAATATGTTGTACTCAGGGGCATGCAATAAGACACTACCCCATCCTATAGAAACACACACCTATGCCTAATACAATAAATTGTGAATTCTATGGGTCCACGATGCATGCAACAAACCAATGTCGGGAATTAGATGCACTCGACGACAAACTAGACTGGACTGCATCCAGGATAAACGAAACACCCCAAGGGACAAGAAGAGGCTGGGGAAGTGGCGGTGCACGAGGATTTAGAGGAGGGAGGAATGGAGGATGAGGACCAGGTCGATGTTACAATTGTGATGAACATGGACATATGGGCAGATATTATCCTCATCCGAGACGACCATGATGTTAACACTGTAGAACTAATTCCCACACAACTGAAGAGTGCCCATATCTGATCATGAAGTGGGAGAACCTGGCTCATAAAAGAGGAGATAACTTCATAGACTTGGAAATTTGGAGAGTAGATGAAGGGAGGCTACCCAAAGTTGACATCATTGATCGTGGAGGAGAAAAAATTGGGGGAGATGCAGATAATCGGCTCAAGATTCATAAAGTAGCCCCCAAGGATGACAAGTATGATCCTCTGAAACAAAAACTATTTTTCAAAGATGCAGTATAAATATTTAGAGGTGGATTTTCTCCAGAAATGAGGGAAAACCCTCATAAATTAACCCTTCAACCCAAGACCACTCAAGATATTGCCTCACCTCCTACACCTCAAAACCCTATAAACTCGAGAAGACCCTGTGAGTAGTCTTAAAATATAATCAACCTTTGGTTTCAATTGTTCTTTGAGATCCTGGGAGATGACCGAATTTATGAGAAGTTGCAAAACACCTTGTACCTAATATTGGGTGATGAGGGAACCCCAGATACCACTATAACCACCAACCTCCCTGAGAAGAATACACATAGAATACAAAGAAGGAAGGTGTGAAATGGGAAAGAGTTTAGGTTGGAAGCCCAGTTAGATGACTTTGAAATTAAAGATGTCATGCTGGACTTGGGCTCAGATGTCAACATATTACCAAAAAACGCTTGGGAGGCCCTAGGGAAACCTTAGTTAGTCTATTCCCCCATCTAGCGGAGAATGGAAAACCAATACTACATTTTTCCAGTGGAAAGGCTCGAAGATGTGGAGGTAGATGTTGCAGGAGTTAAAATGATAACTGATTTTGAAGTGATTGAATTCATGGGAGATGAAGACCCCTACCCTACCTTATTAGGAATTTATTGGGATTATAAAAATTATGCTGCCATTGAATTAAAGAGGGACACTATGATCTTTGAAGTAGATGGACTAAAAGTAATCCATCCCTTAGATCCATACATGGGACCAAGATATATTGGATAATAACATGGAATCAAAATTTCTCAACCAGTTATATACCGTAACATCATAAATGAGGCCATATTACATTAACCCCACTAAAGATGGATATGTAAGCTGGAGGAGTATATAGTTAGATGAGGAGGACTCATAACTAGATTTTGATAGTTGGCAGTAGGGTTCATACAAAATATTTTCAAGACGTTGTGCAACTATCAGGGAAACAAAATGAATTGGGATGGAGATAAGGGATCACCCAACATATGATGATACTTCATATTTTAATAACTTTCTCACTGACATAGACAGAAAAGTTGTTGAGAACCAAATATCAATATAGCATAGAACAACCTCAGAATAAGTACTCAACGCCTTGAAAAAGAGAGAAGTTCAGATAATAAGCCTCTTCAAGGGGGCAACCTCCTTATACCCACATAAATGTCCAAATACCAGACGATTCAAAATGAAAATGTATCCTTGGTATATATAGGGGACTAGGAGGTACAATTACAACTAATGGACCCAAGCCGACATAAATAAAGTAACATTACTAATGTAATATGCCCCAATTAAGGGGTAATGTGCCACTATTTAGGGCTTAACATGCCCCTCCCCTTAAGACAAGTGTTGTCTGCAATGTTTGAGTAACTCTGGATGCTTTTGTATAAAAGAATCATCTTCCC
>SNQJ01S0099338.1:27027-37544 GCA_010110895.2 Picea sitchensis | reverse complement strand
CTCACAACAAGAACAAGATGATAAAGGAGTTCACCCCCCCCTCCGGGCTACATCTCCTTGAGCCTCCATCAATGGACTTAGCTCTCTGGGATTAATTTGTCAAAAATTCTTTTACAAGTTGTTGCTCAACTCCAATGGAAAAACATATTGTACCATTGAGATCAGAACACATAAAAACCCCAAAAATGACTAATAGAACTCTGAAAACGGATTATGGCTCATCCGGGCATGACCTCTTCTACATGTGGCCATAAGCTTCCCTGAGATTCTCTTTGGAAAATACACCTGTAAAAGTCTTCAAAAGCCTCTGAAACCTGTCCCAATGTGTTCAGAGCATAACAATTAGCCAAAAATGATTATTCAATCACAGAAAACAAACATAGGCTCACCAAACCATGTCCTCGATCAATGAGGGCTTCAAGCTCCCTGGAGCTTGCTGAAACTTCAATGGTGAAAAACCTGCAAAGGAAGTCTTCAAATGGCCTTGACAACAGTGTCAATGGATCTAGGACATCCAAAAACCCCTAGCTAGGCTTTTACGACATCTCAATCGGCCAAAATATGAAGAAGTTAGGCCTCCTCCATTTTCCTCCTTCAACCTTGCTGAAACTGGTTCGCCAAAATGCACCCTTCTTGAATGAACCTGGCTCACACGCATTATATGGCGTAAAAATCCAACACCGGGCGCAATCGTGCCAACGGTGCAAACCGTAGAACGGTTAAGGGGGCGCCAGCCCCTAACCGCCTCGGCACCTAGGCGTATGGCGCATGTGACCTCGCGCATGGGCAAAAGGTGGTTAATCCATTGCCAAACCATGTAACTCCTCTTCCGCGCTCCGGTCATATGTAAAAACCACGGGTTACATATAATAACCCCGCGCATATTTAAACATAGTATAAACCGTGGGTTATGGTTCTAAAACCCCGCGCGATCGGTTGGTTATATGGTATAAAGTTTGGGCATATGTAAACATAAATGACCGCGGGCCGTTCATATGCGTATTGGTCACATGGTTTAACACGATAAAACCTTGGGTCGGGGCTAAGCCCCAGCCCAACCCCCCACCATATACCATATAACACAAAGTTAAATAAAATGTGGCCCGCATATATAACAAGAATCAATGTGTGGCCCATTGGCACGACGGACTTTACCAAAGCTTTCAACGGTGGGGGAGGTCCGGGGGTCGAACCCCACGGACTCCCATAAAATTTTAATAAACGACCAACCAACCAATATCAGGGTGCCACGTGGCAGCCCATGATTGGGCCACGTGGCACCTTACCATTCGCCCAAATGATGCCACGTGTCACAATAACAATCGCCCAATTGTAAGCTAATCACAAACCACCACGTCAGCAGGTGCCATGTCACCGTACGGTCACCACGCCAGCATGTACGGACTCTGCCACGTCATCCTGTACGAACTGTACAGACTGTCCAGTCAGCATCAAAAATTTTGCCTGTTTGACTTGACGAACAGATTGCAATATCTCTCGCTCCCGACGTCCGTTTGAGACGAAACGAGTTGCATTGGGTTCGTGACGACGAGGCCTACGCTCACGTTCATTTTGAGGCAATTCCGAGAACATTGAAATTTGAGCAAAATTTGATCCCCTGATCCAGATTTTGATCATAGTGTGAGTACCGTATGATATGGAGTGTGGGTACCGAATAAAATCGAGTGTGGGTACTGGATGGCATAGAGTGTGGGTACTAGATGACATGGAGTGTGAGTACCGGATGATTGTACAGGTACCAAATGATTGTAGAACCTTCTAGTACCAGATGACTTGGAGTGTGAGTATCGAATGACCTCCAATGTGGGTACTAGATGAATTCCAGTGCAGGAACATATTGTTTGGACATAGAAACATAGGATTAGAACATCATCAACAAAAATATTGTATAATCATCATTTTAATCACTAAAAATATGGAAAATTATGTATTAATCATATATGATGAATAACACAAGATAATGGAGGTTTATGGTGTAATTAGGGATATATTATTGACGAAATGTAGGGGAAGGTGTAATGATGAGTGTATTTGTATGGTGGAAAATATGACAAAACTGGAGCCCGGCATCAAGGAATACCATATCATATCATACCATACCATGGCATGGCAATGCATACCATACCATACCCTACCCTACCAATGAAAGGCAAGGCATACCATACCATGCCATGGCATGGAAAGAAAAGGTAATGCAAGGCATGGCATGGAAAGGCATGCCATGGCATGGCATTGCAAGGAAAGGCAAGACAAGGCATGGCATGGCATGTCATGGTAGGGCAAGGCAAGGCATGGTATGGAAAGGCATGGCATGGAAAGGAAATGCATGGTATGGCAAGTCATGGCATGGAAATGAATGGTATGGAAATGAATGGTATGGAAAGGCATTGTATGACATGGCAAGGCAAGGAATGACATGGAAATACATTATATGGAAAGGCATGGTATGGAATGATAAGGCATGGAAAGTGAATGAAATGCATGGCATTGAAAGGCATGGTATGGAAAGGCATACCATACCATACCATAGCAAGGCATGGCATGGAAATTCAGGGCATGGCAAGGAAAGACATGGCATGGAAATTCAGGGAATGGCAAGGAAAGGCATGGTATGTCAAGTCAAGGCAATGTATGGCATTGATCTGAAAATGATAAAGACTTGTATTCTTGAAAATATTTGCAAGTTTTAATTCAAGTGTTCTTATGCAAATGGATCAATTTTGCAAACACAACTTTTATAGAAATAACACATTCAAGATGCATATAAACTGCAGCAAATAACAATGAACAGAAAACACATAACACAACAAATGATAAAGGAGTTCACCCTCTCTTGGGATACATCTCCTGGTCCAGCTTCCAATGGATCTTTTGTATTATTAGATCAAAGTGCTAAAATATGTTCTTTACAATGATCAAAATGCCAAATAGATGGCTCCAATGGCTTTAGAACGTCCAAAAACCACTAGCTGGGCTTTTTTAGCACCTCGTTTGGCCAAAAATTGAAGAAGATAGGCTTCTTAGAAGTTCCCCTTCAAATTTGTTGTCTCTGGATCGCCAAAATTCACCTCTGCATCCTCAACCTAACCCCAACGTCCATATTTGTGTTAAAACCCAACACCGGGCGCAACCGCAAAAACGATACGAACTGTAGGACGGTTAGAGCGCGCCTAGCCCCTAACCGCCAAAACCCGTGGGCATATGAGTCACCATGTGACCACGTGCTTATACAAAAAGGGGCCACGTTCTAAAACGTATGGTAAAAGGTTTGGAATGTGCGCGCGTTTTGATGGTTACATTGCAAACATATATGACCGGGGGTCGGGGCTTAACCTCGGCCCGGACCGCGCCCGCATATCAAAACATTGCAACTTAAATAAAATGCAAACCATATATATAATAAGAAACACATGTGGGTGTGCTAGTTGGGTGGCCCTTCCCAAAGCTCTTCCCCTTGCCCCAGAGGTCACGGGGTCGAGTCCTGTCGACTACCNTGTGGCAGCCATTGATTGGGCCACGTGTTGCCATTCCATTCGCCACAAACAAGCCACGTGTCAAGAAACGATTCATCTTCCAAATACCAACCAACACCTGCCACATGTCGTACGGCCTTGCCAACTCAGCCCTGCCACGTGTCGTATGGCTATGCCATGTCAGCATCCGTACGGACTGTACAGTTAGCACATTTGTTTTGCCTATTTGACTATTTGAACAGAACGCGATATCTCTCTCATCCGACGTCCATTTGAACCCAAACGAGTTGCGTTGTTCGTGACGATGAGGCCTATGCACCCGTTCGATTTGAAGCGATTCCAAGAACTTTGAATTTTGAGCAAAATTTGATCCCCTGGATCAGGCATGGAAAGGAAAGAAAATGCAAGGAATGTCATGGCATGGCATGGCATGCAAAGGGAAGGCATGAAATGGCATGGCATGGCAAGGCAAGGTATGGAAAGGTAAGGCATGGCATTTAATGTCATGGCAAGGCAAGCAAATGCATGACATGGCAAGGACAGGCAATGAAAGGCATGGAATGGAAAGGATTTCAAAGGCATGGCATGGAATGGAAAGGCATGGCATGGCAAGGCATGACATGGAATTTCATGGAAATACAAGGAAAGAAAAGGAAAGGAATGGAAAGGAAAGGCAATACATGACATAGCAAGGCATGGTATGGCAAAGCAAGGCATGGAAACATAAGACTTACCCTCAATTTCCAGCCTTGTTAGCTTGACGTCTAGGGTTTAATTGTCATCTTTCTCTCTTGGAAATCACCTTGACACCTTTTATTACATTTATTTCATAATTTTCAGCCCTTTAGGGCTTGATGTCTTGAATATTGTAGGGATGTTATGTTCCATCTTGCATTTCAGCAAGTATTTATTATCTAAACACTAGTTTAAGCTTGCATTTTCAGCCCCCTTTCATTTAATGATTATTTGTTTTAAGGGTTGTTATATTTTTCCTATTGTAACTTAGTTAATATCAATTATTGGCTTGGCGAGGCATGGAAATGACATGGAAATGTTTAATTTTTTTCTATTCTTGTTTCATTGCAATCCGAATTTTGATTTGAATTTATCCTTGCATAATTTTATGGAAAGTTATATTTATTTATGTATAGGTTAAAATGGGAAACTACAAGACAAGACATGGGAATATTGGAAAAACATAACATTGGCATGGCATGACAAGGCATGGAAATGGCATGGAAATGATGTCTTCAATATTCTATGGATGTTATGTGTCATGAAAATGATGTCTTGAATATTCTAGGGTTGTTATGTTCCATGGCAATGATGTCTTGAATATTCTAGGGMTAATACCTCAYCATGGCATAAAAACCTAAGAGARAAACATTTTTKAGTTCTRTGAGATGTTGCAACCTCGTTTAGGCATGGAATAGATGACCACTTTTTCCATCCTCTCTCGAGGCACAATTTCATAAATTGGATACCTTAATCCAAATGTTGCATTGTTTCTTATTGGGAGAAACCTTAGTTCTCAAAATCAATGAATAAAAAAACCTTTGAGGCACGGGACACGGAAGTGAGGGGTGCTCTAGCTAAAATCGTATGCAAGGAATCCAATGGAATCGATGGTTTCACAATACAAATCTCGGTTTTCATTTTATACCCAGTTGCAAGATGCATCCCAAACCAATTTGGGAACTATTGGTCAATTCCTCCTCAGGGCATAAAAACCTAACGGAGTATCATTTTTTAGTTCCATGAGATTCTGCAATCTTATTTAGGCATGGACTAGGTGAACAATTTTTCCATCCTCTCTCGAGGCACAGTTTCATAAATTTGACTCCTTAATCTAAATGTTGGATTTCTTCTTACTGAGAAAAATCGTAGTTCTCAAAATCGATGAATAAAGCAACATCTGAGGCATGGGACCCAGGAGTGAGGGGTTCTAAATATGAAATCATATTCCAGGAATCAAACAAAGTCGATGATTCCTCAATATGAGTCTCAGTTTTCATTTTATTCCTAGTTGCAAGTCACATCCCAAACCATTTCAAGGAGTCTTGGTCAATTCCTCCTTGGGGCATAAAAACCCAATGAATCGACATTTTTGAGTTCCATGAGATGTTGCAATATTTTTTAGGCATGGAATAGGTGACCACATTTTCCATCCACTCTCGAGACAAGGTTTCATAAATTGGACCCCTTAATCCAAATGTGGCATTGTTTCTTACTAAGAAAAACCCTAGTTCTTGAAATCGATGAATAAAGAAAATTTGGAGGCATGGGACCCATGCGTGAGGGGTTCTCTAGCTGAATTCATATGCCATGAATTCAATGGAGTTGACGATTCCTCAATCTGAGTCTCGGTTTTCATTTTATGCCCAGTTTCAAGTCGCATCCCAAACCATTTCGGGGACTCTTGGCCAATACCTCCTTGGGGGATAAAAACCTAACGAAGTAACCTTTTTGAGTTCTGTGAGATGCTACAATATTTTTAGGAATGGAATAGGTGACCACATTTTCCATCCACTCCTAAAGCATAGTTTCATAAATTGGACCCCTTAATCCAAATGTTGCATTGTTTATAATTGAGCAAAACCCTAGTTCTCAAAAATAATGAGTAAAACAACTTATGAGGCATGGCACCTGGGAGTGAGGGGTGCTCTAGCTGAAATCCTATGATAGGAATCCATCAAAGTCAACAATTCCTCAATCTGTGTCTCATTTTTTGTTTTATGCACAGTTTCAAGTCACATCCCAAACCATTTCAAGGAATCTTGGACAATACCTCCCTGGGGCATAAAAACCTAACGGGTCAACATTTTTTAGTACCATTATATGTTGCAATCTTGTTTAGGCATGGACTAGGTGACCATGTGTTGTATCTGCTACCGAGGCATGGTTTCATAAATTTCACCCCTTAATCCAAATGTTTCATTTCTTTAATGTATTCAAGGTTGGGCATTGCATATGCGCAAGAGCATGTCTGGAAGTGAATATTGTTTGAAATAAACATGCAAATGATTTCTTTGGAAGGATAGACATTTGGATGTGTTCTAGTTGAATAAGTATCGAGAGAATATTCATAATTACCTATATATGATCCATTTGGATATCGGTGGCCACCCACCTATTCCAACTGGCTCAAAACAACCTTTTGGAAATTCACTATTTTTAGCAATTTTTCATTTCTTAAACTTTCGAGGCCATTTTGAGGGTGTAAATTAAGTTTTTTAGGGATAACGCACCACAATTATATCCAAATCCTCTCATTGAGTCCCCAAAACTAGTCTCCTCTATGATACCTTTCCAATGATCTATCATGCACCCTAAGCGGAAATCATATGCCAAAGTTACGCAACGAGGAAGTTGGTACACCAAACTACCCAAAATGAGGTCCACAAAAGTGTTGGCTTTTAATATTCCGTGGTTAGGGTTTTGGATTCTATTTATGTTAAAAATGTCTTTCGAGCCTCATTGTAAAAATCATCTTCTTGTAAATGTAAGTAGTTGTCACATCTCTTCTCAGAGATAAGCTACCACCATTCTAGCGAGTCTTTCACTCTGTATTTCTACATTTTTGTACATTTCGCTCATTAATAGAAATTGTGTATTATTGTATCTCTATGTTTATGGTTGCATCTATGATATATTTTTTTATATTATTAGATATGTGAGATATCTATGTACATTTATTTATTATATCTCCACTCTCATTTCGTGCCGAAAACAACTGAATCAGTGGTATCAGAACATGCTACTCTTGATCATTTTTCAGTGCATGTCCCCGACAAGGTCCGAGTATAGAAATTTGGGTCTCGAGCTTGTTTCTCTTGAGGAAAATCACTCTCACACGCCTAAGAAACCCTCCATGGTAGAAGAAAATAAAAATGACAGAGAAGAATATTCTATTAATATGTTGCTTGAGCAAGCTCTCACACGACAGAGGGACAAAATGATGGAGAATTTTTCCCACATCCTTTGTAAGATACCAGATATAAAAATATGCAGAACAGAAATAAAATGCTAGAAATGGCAGAATAACAATAAAATATCTATCATAATCTCCACAATAACACAGAAATGATATAAGAACAGCAATAGAAATAGCACTTTGATTCAGAAATCAATGTTCATAGGCCTCTTTGAGGGGGCAACCTCCAATCGAGCAGCGCTCTGTTACAATAATATCCAAGATAAGGTTTTCATACCCTTGACCCTTATTTATACAAAATGTCTATCAAGAGAAGCATCTAGAGGAAGATCCTTCTAAAAGCGGAAGCTTCTATTAGGTCTTCTTACATCTACCTTATTCTATTTTATTGAAAGGCCTTATTAATATTGACCTTTATTACATCCAAATATATTAATATACCTATGTGCGGGTTAGGAACCTAACATGTCCGCCCCCTTAAAAAGAACCTTGTCCTCAAGGCTTGAGATGAGGAAACTGCTACAGAATGGTAGTTGGTTCCCAAGTGGCATCTGTTGGATTCGTATCTTTCCACTGGACTAGCACTTCCTTGATAGTTCGCTAAAGCAGGTGATGCTCACGCTAGTCCAAAAATGCTTATGGTTGTAGCCAAATGGATCCTTCTTCAGCTAACTCAGGAAGGTTGGTTTGAATTTGTCATTGAGTTCCAATCACCTTCTTCAAGCATGAAACATGGAAAACTGGATGTAGCTTCGACTAACTGGGCAGAGATAACTGATATGTGACTTGTCCCACATGTTTGAGAACTGTATAAGGACCATAAAATTTGGGCGCTAGCTTCTGACAATGCTCAGCCTTGAGGGAAGTTTTCTTGTATGGTTGCAGTGGCAGAAACACCTAATCCCCTTCTGCAAATTGACGTTCAGAGAGACCTTGATCTGCTTGTTTCTTCATGCGATTTTGTGTCATGATCAATTTCTCTTTAAGGGTACGAATAATATCCTCTCGAACTGTAATCGTTTGGTCAACCTCCTGGACCTTCGAGGTACCCGGTAAGTATGAGAGAACTAAAGGTGTCTTCTATCCATATACTGCTTCAAAAGGAGTCATGCGAGTAGTTGTATGGTAGGAAGTGTTGTACCACCATTCGGCTAGGGGTAGCCATTGAACCCATTGATGTTGTTTTTCAGAAGCAAAACACCTCAGATATGTTTCTTGACAACTTCCATTTGACCATCAGTCTAGGGATGATAAGCTATGCTGAGTTGCAATTGGGTGACCTAGAGCTTAAACAATTCTTGCCAAAAATTTCTTGTGAAAGTTGGGTCACGATCAGAAACAATAGAGTGTGTCATGCTATGAAGCTTGAAGACCTGGTCCATGAAAATTTGAGCCACCGTGGATGTAGTAAATGGGTGTTGAAGAGCGCATAAATGAGAATACTTGGAAAGGAGATCCACAACCACAATTATGACTAATTTATTCCATGATTTGGGTAAGCTGGTAATAAAGTCCATAGAGATATCCTTCCAAATAGTCGGTGGAATCGGAAGCGGTTGTAGTGTGCCCAAAGATTTGACTATTTCTCCCTTGTTGTGTTGACACACCTCACATTTAGCTACAAAATTAGGGATTTCATGTTTCATACCATCCCCAAAAAAAGAACTTTTGACTCGGTCATATGTTTTGGTGAACCATGAGTGCCCCGTTGTGGGTGTAGCATGAAGCTCGGAAAGTACCGTGGATTTAAGCTTTGATTTTTTACTTAAATACAAATTCCCTTTGTATCGAAGCTCATCATGTAGCCAAGAGTACCCTGGGGGAGTCGGAGCCTTGCTCTTCAATTGTTGGATTAGATGCGAACTTTTGGGTTCTTGAAGCCATTCCTGTCGCACAGCTTGGAGCTAATCAGGTACAATGAAGGAAAGAGAAAAAATGGATCCTTCTTCTCCATATTTTCAAGATAGTGCATCTGCCACTACATTGTCTTTTCTCTTATTGTAAATGATCTCATAATCATAACCAAAGATCTTAGTCACCCATTTTTGTTTCTCCTGGGAGGAAATGCATTGTTCCATAAAGTACTTGAGGCTTTGATGGTCGGTCTTGATTTGGAAGCATTGTCCCAAGAGAAAAGGGCGCCACAGCTCAACAACATGCATAATAGCCAACATTTCCTTTTCATAAATGGGTTTCCCCAAATTCCTTTCAGATATTTGCTTGTTGGTGAAGGCCAAAGGTCGACCCTCTTACATAAGGACAGTGTTGATTCATTTCCCTGAGGCATCACATTCCAACACAAAGGTCTTTGTGAAATCAAGAAGGGCCAGAACCGGAGTGGTGCACATGGTCGTCTTCAAGGTTTAAAAAGCTTGAGCAGTGGCTGGAGTCCAAGTGAAAGAGTTCTTTTTTAGGAGAGCAGTGAGAGGTGTTGCAATCTTTCCATAGTTCTTAACAAACTTGCGATAATACCCTGTTAAGCCCAGAAATCCACGCAAGATTTTGAGAGTCTTTGGGTGTGACCAATCTTGCATAGCTTCAATATTTTTCGGATCCACCCTGATGCCATCCTTGCCAACCAGATGACCCAAGTATTCTACTTCTGAGGCACCAAAATCACATTTAGACTGTTTTAGGAAAAGTTGGTGCTGGGAGAGGAGATGGAGAACTTGATCCACATGAGTAAGATGGTCGGTCCAGTTTTTTTTATAGATGAGGATATCATCAAAGAAAACTAAGACAAAATGACGGAGAAAGTGATGGAAGACATGATTCATNATGGTCAGTCCAGGTTTTTCTATAGATGAGGATATCATCAAAGAAAACTAAGACAAAATGACGGAGAAAGGGACAGAATACATGATTCATGAGGCTTTGGAAGGTGGAGGGAGCATTACACAAGCCAAAGGGCATGACCAAAAACTTATAGTGGCTCTCATGAGTGCGAAAGGTCATATTGGGAATGTCTACCTCTTTCATACGTATCTGGTGATAGCCTAAGCGAAGATCAAGTTTAGTAAATAATTGGGCGCCACTCAATTCATCCAGGAGGTCATCAATGACAGGAATGAGAAATTTGTCTTTAATGG
>SNQJ01S0099338.1:0-18133 GCA_010110895.2 Picea sitchensis | reverse complement strand
TCCTTCTACACATAGTCATCTCATGTATCCAAACTGGTTAAAAAGTTCCAACCCTTCCAACCACAGGTTCATGACAGCCTTCAACAAGCTAAGCAACGCAACTTCTCCAGTAAGGCAAGCAGCTCATCAAGATGCAGATTTAAGAAACACTTTTGCCTCTCCCTTGGTAACTCAACGCAATGGATACCATTTCTTCCTAAGGAGGGGGGATTGATCTAGGTGGATATCAGTGACCACCCACCTATTCCAACTGTCTCAAAATAGTCTTTTGGCAATTTACTATTTTTAGTAGTTTTTCCGTTCTTAAACTTCTTAGGCCATTTTGAGCGCCTAAATGAATTTTTTTGGGGATCAAGAACATAAATGATAACCAAAGGCATTTATTGGTCCCCAAAATGAATCTACTCGACAATACCTTTCCAATGAGCTATTGTGTGCCCCAAATAAAGATTGTATGCTAAAGTTACGCCCCCAGGAAGTTGATACACCAAACTACCCAAAACAGGGTCCGCAAAACTGTTGGCTTTTCACCTTCCGAGGTTAGTGGTTTGGATTCTCTTTATGTTAAAAATGCCTTTGGAGCTTCATTGTAAAAATCATCTTCTTTTGAATGGGAGTAGGCGTCACATCTCTTCTCGGAGATAAGTTGTCATCGTTCTAGCAAGTCTTTCACTATGTATTTCTACAGTTTTGTATATTTCACTCATTAATAGAAATTGTGTGTTATTGTATCTTTGTATGTATGGTTGCATATATGATATATTTATGTTATATTATTGGACATATGAGATATCTCTGTATATTTCTTTATTATTTCTCCTCTTTCATTTCGTGTCGAAAATAATCTAGATCTGTGGTATCAGAGCAGGCTACTCTTGATCATTTTTCAATGCATGTCCCCAACGAGTTCCAAGTATAGAAATTTGGGTCTCAAGATTGTCTCTCTTAAGGAAAATCGCTCCTTCACACCCAAGAAACCCTCCATGGAGGAAGAAAATAAAAATGACGGAGAAAAAGATTCTATTAATCTGTTTTTTGAGGAAGTTATCACGCGACAAAGGGATGAAATGATGGAGAATTTTGTCCACATCCTTCAACTTCTGCCGATAAAAAACTGTTTGTATTCATCAAGTAGCAACTTTGGAGGAACCTCTCCTTTCAAGGTACAATTTAATTTTTATATTCTTGTATTTGAAGGACAGCTAAATGCGGATGCCCTAGAAAAATGGATAAATATACTAGAAGGCTATTTCTTTGTTCATAATTTCTTTGACAGGGAGAAGATTACCTTCACACTCCTTAAGGCTCTCCCCCATGTCAAACATTGGTGGGAAACTTACTGGGATAAAATTTCCACAGAGGAGTCATGAATATATTAGGCCGAGCCCACATATGATCTTTTTGTGGATGTGGTCAAGGAACAATATTACGCTACTAACAACTATGACAACCAATACATGAGATGGATCACATTGCAACAAGAGAGGGGACAAGAAGTGTCAGATTTCATGAATTCCTTCCATACCTTGTACACCAAGTTGGGTATTAGAGACTCTGATTGACATTTGGTTCTTAAATACCTTGGGCCTCTACACAGATACATCTAAACTGAAATGGATTTTTTGGAAATCTCATCACTTGGTGTTGCTTATCGATATTTTGTTAAAATAAAACATAAATTTAAGCACCAGAACAAGAAGAAGTTTGTGTCTACAAATCTGCAATATATAAAGTATGGTAAAGATGTCCCTAACAACCAACCTTTAGAAAACCAGTCCAAGCCACAGGAAAAAAAGGGTAACTGAAATACGAAGGACACTGGAAAATGGTGCGATTTCCCCAAAAACCCTAACACAACACCGATGAATGCAACTCAAAATAATCATTGGTGGTCGAGAACAAAGACAAGGATTTGAACCCTGATTCAGAATCTGATGCAGAAAATACTAGTAGAAGGCATATCATCGATGCAAACCCCACAACTACTACTATCATGACCACAACAATTCAACCAAAAGAACCAACAGATCCTAAAGAGGGGGAGTGCCTTTTTCATTCACGAATGTGGGTGAAGGGTACCCCGCTGCATTTTATTGTTGATAGGGGAAGCCAAAAGAACCTCATCTCAACAGAGGTCCTCAAACAGTTGGAATTGTCGACAACACCACACCCACAAACATACAATAGTGGGTGGCTTTGCCAGGGATGAGATCTTCATTTCAACCAATAGTGTCGATTGTCATAGAGAATCCAACCCTTCAAAGATGAGATATTATGTGATGTTTCCCCACTGGATGTCTTTGATGTTCTTTTGGTCCAACCATATATGTGGAAGCGCCATGCTATTTATGAGTCTCGAACCTGTAGTGTCATTGTTACTCTAGGGGGTCATATCTATAGGATTACAGAGGTATTTATGACTATTGTCCCACCTAAACATTGTCTCAAGGTAGTATCTCATACTACAAAATTCAGCTTCTTCACAGTCTATTCAAAAGGTGAACAAAATAACATCACAACCACTGCAGCCTCAGTCCAAGAACCTTCTTTACAACAGAAGCAGGTCAACAAGATTGGAGAAAAGCATAAGGATTCCTTCTACATATAGTCATCTCATGCATCCAAAATGGTTAAAACATTCCAACCCTTCTAGCGACACGTTCATGACAACCTTCAACAAGCTAAGAAAAGCAACTTCTCCAGCAAGGCAAGCAGCTTATCAAGATGCATATTTAGCAAACACGTTTCCCTCTCCCACGGGAACTCAACAGAATGGAGATCATTGCTTCCTAAGGAGAGAGGATTGATCTAGGTGGATATCAGTGACCACCCATGTATTCCAACTGGCTCAAAATAGTCTTCTGACAATTTACTATTTTTAGCAGTTTTTCGGTTCTTAAACTTCTTAGGCCATTTTGAGAGCCTAAATGAAGTTTTCTTGGGATCAAGAACCTAAAATATAACAAAAGGAATTGATTGAGCCCCCAAAATGAATCTACTCGACGATACCTTTCCATCGAACTATCATGCGCCCCAAATAGAGATTGAATGCCAAAGTTACGCCACCAGGAAGTTGATACACCAAAGTAAACAAAACAGGGTCCACAAAACTGTTGGATTTTCATCTTCCGGGGTTAGTGTTTTGGATTCTCTTTATGTTGAAAATTCCTATGGAGCCTCATTGTAAAAATCATATTCTTGTGAATGTGAGTATTCGCCACATCTCTTCTCATAGATAATTTGTCACCATTCTAGCGAGTCTTTCACTATGTATTTCTATAGTTTTGTACATTTCACTCATTAATAGAAATTGTGTATTAATGTATCTTTGTGTTTATGGTTGCATCTATGATATATTTATGTTATATTATTGGACATATTATATATCTCTATACATTTCTTTATTATATCTCTGCTCTCATTTCATGCCGAAAATAATCTAGATCAGTGGTATCAGAGTAGGACACTCTTGATCGTTTTTCAATGCATGTCCCCAACGAGGTCCAAGTATAGAAAGTTGGGTCTCGAGCTTGTATCTTTTGAGAAGAATCACTCTCTCACGCCCAAGAAACCATCCATGGAGGAAGAAAATAAAAATTACGGAGCATAAGATTATATTAATTTATTTTTTGAGGAAGCTATCATGCGACAAAGGGACGAAATGATGGAGAATTTTGTGCACATCCTTCCATTCTTGTCGATAAAAAATGGTGCGTATTCATCAAGTAGTAACTTTCGAGGAACCTCTCCTTTCAAGGTACAAGTTAATTTTTATATTCTTGTCTTTGAAGAACAGATAAATGTGGATGCCCTAGAAAAATGGTTAAATACGATAAAAGGCTTTTTATGTGTTCATAATTTCTCCAACACGGAGAATATCACCTTCGCACTCCATAAGGCTCTCCCCTGTGTCAAACATTGGTGGGAAACTTACAGGGATAAAATTTCCACAGAGGAGTCTCCAATATATTAGACCAAGCCCACTTATGATCTTTTTGTGGATGCGGTCAAGGAACAATATTATCCTACTGACAACTATGAAAACCAGTACATGAGATGGATCACACTGTGACAAGAGAGGGGACAAGAAGTGTCATAGTTCACCAATTCCTTCCATACCTTGTGCACCAAGCTGGGTATTAGAGACCCTGAGTGACATTTGGTTCAAAAATACCTTGGGCCTCTACACAGATACATTCAAACTAAAATGGATTTTTTGGAAATCTCATCCTTGGGTGTTGCTTATCGATATGTTGTTAAAATAAAAAATAAATTTAAGCACCAGAACAAATGGAAGTTCAGGTCTACAAATATGAAACAACCAAAGTATGGTAATGGCCCTAACAAATAGCCTTCATAAAACCATTCGAAACAACAAGAAAATAAGGGTACTTGAAATACGAAGGACACTGGAAAATGGTGCGATTTCCACAAAAACCCTTAATACAACACCGATGAATGTCACTCAAAAAAATCATTGGTGGTCGAGATCAAAGACAAGGATCCGAACCCTGATTCAAAATCTGATTCAGAAAATATTGGTAGAAGACATATCATCGACACAGAACCACCTACTACTATCGTGACCACAACAATTCAACCAGAGGAACCAATAGATCCTGAAGAGGGGGATTTCCTTTTTCATTCACATATGTTGGTGAAGGGGACCCCGCTGCATTTTATTGTTGATAGTGGAAGACAGAAGAACCTCATCTCAGAAGAGGTCGTCAAACAGTTGGGATTGTCGACAACACCACACCCACAACCATACAACATCAGGTGGATTAGCCAGGGACGCGATCTTCGTTTCAGCCAGCAGTATTGATTGTCATAGGGAATCCAACCCTTCAAAGATGAGATATTATGTGATGTTTCCCCACTAGATGTCTTTGATGTACTTTTGGGCCAGCCATTTATGTGGAAGTGCCATGCTATTTATGAGTTTCGACCCTGTATTGTCATTGTTACTTTGGGGGGTCATCCCTATAGGATTCCAAAAGTAGTTCTGACTATTTTCCCACCTAAACATTGTCGCAATGTAGTATCTCATACTACAAAAATCATCTTCTTCGCATTATGTTCAAAAGGTGAACAAAAGAACATCGCAACCACTGCAGCCTCAGTCCAAGCACATTCTTTCCAACAGAAGCAGGTTGACAAGATTGAAGAAAAGCGTAAGGATTCCTTCTACACATAGTCATATCATGTATCCGAACTTGTTAAAAATTTCCAACCCTTCCAGCAACAAGTTCATGACAATCTTCAACAAGCTAAGTAGCGCAACTTCTCTAGCAAGGCAAGCAACTCATCAAGATGAAAATTTAGCAAACACTTTTCCCTCCCCCACGGAAACTCAGCACAATGGAGACCATTTATTCCTAAGGAGGGAGGATTGATCCAGGTGGATATCGGTGACCACCCACCTATTCCAACTAGCTCAGAATAGTCTTCTGGAAATTTACTATTTTTAGAAGTTTTTTGGTTCTTAAACTTCTTAGGCCATTTTGAGAGCCTAAATGAAGTTTTTTTGGGATCAAGAACCTCAATGTTAACCAAAGGCATTGATTGAGCACCCAAAATGAATCTACTCAATGATGCCTTTCCAACGACCTATCATGCACCCCAAATAGAGATTGAATGCTAAAGTTATGCCCTTGAGAAGTTGATACACCAAACTACCCAAAACAGGGTCCACAAAACTGTTGGATTTTCATCTTCCGGGGTTGGTGTTTTGGATTCTCTTTTTGTTAAAAATTCCTTTGGAGACTCATTGTAAAAATCATCTTCTTTTGAATGTGAGTAGTCGTCACATCTCTTCTTAGAGATGAGTTGTCACCATTCTAGCGAGTCTTTCACTATGTATTTCTACAGTTTTGTACATTTCACTCATTAATAAAAATTGTGTATTACTATATATCTATGTTTATGGTTGCATCTATGATATATTTATGTTATATTATTGAACATATGAGATATCTTTGTACATTTATTTATTATATCTCCTCTCTCATTTTGTGGCGAAAATAATCTGGATCAGTGGTATCAGAGCAGGCTACTCTTGATCGTTTTTCAGTGCATGTCCCCAATGAGGTCCGAGTATAGAAAGTTGGGTCTCGAGCTTGTCTCTCTTGAGCACAATTGCTCTCGCATGCCCAAGAAACCCTCCATGGAGGAATAAAATAAAAACAACGGAGCAGAAGATTCTATTAATATGTTTTTTGAGGAAGTTATCACGTGACAAAGGGACGAAATGATGGAGAATTTTGTGCACATCCTTCAACACATGTCGATAAAAACCGGTGCATATTCATCAAGTAGTAACTTTGGAGGAACCTCTCCTTTCAAGGTACAAGTTAATTTTTATATTGTTTTATTTGAAGAACAGATAAATGTGGATGCCCTAGAAAAATGGTTAAATACACTTGAAGGATATTTATGTGTTCATAATTTCTCCGACATGGAGAAGATCACCTTCTCACTCCTTAAGGCTCTCCCCCATGTCAAACATTGGTGGGAGACTTACAGGGATAAAATTTCCACAGAGGAGTCTCGAATATATTAGGTTGAGCCCACTTATTATTTTTTTGTGGATGTGGTCAAGGAACAATATTACCCTACTGACAACTATGACAACCAGTACATGAGATGGATCACACTGCGACAAGAGAGGGGACAAGAAGTGTCATAGTTCAACAATTCCTTCCATACCTTGTGAACCAAGATGGGTATCAGCGACTCTAAGTGACATTTGGTTCTAAAATACCTTGGGCCTCTACACAGATACATCCAAACTGAAATGGATTTTTTGGAAATCTCATCACTGGGTGTTGCTTATCGATATGTTGTTAAAATAAAGCATAAATTTAAGAACTAGAACAAGCGGAAGTTCGAGTCTACAAATATGCAACAACCAAAGTTTGGTAAAGATGGACCTAACAACCAGCCTTCAGAAAACCATTCCAAGCCACAGGAAAAGAAGGGTAATTGAAATACGAAGGACACTAGAAAATGGTGTGATTTACACCCAAACCCCTAACACAACAGCGATGAATGTCACTCAAAACCAGTGTTACTCGAACCGGACCGGAACCGGTAAAATCGGTCGGTCCGACCAGTTCACAGGGCTTACCAATTCAAACTGGACATTCAAACTGCTTTTGACCAGTTATGTACGGAACCGATTTTTCCAAAAAAAAAAAATCGTACGGCTGGAAAATTGAGGGGATTTGAAAAAAAAAATTAAAAAGTAAAATAAAAAAATACTCAACCAACAACTTTTGACAATGAATACCTTTCCTGGATGGATTTGGATCCCCAGACAAATCAAGAGAATGTGTGCACTGATGTTGCAACTGTATCTTTGCCTTCTGGACCAGGGGAATCAAGCCAGGCTCGGAATCCCCCTGTTGAGTCTACTCATGTTGAGGATGTAGATGATGACTTTGATTTTGAGTATTAGTCCAAGTCTGAGTTTCAGTATGCAAATTCAGACTATTAGATTGTGTAGTCTCTACTCTCTAGCCTTTAGCCTAGAATATAGAGTTATTTTTGGACTTGATAGGCCATTTAGAGCCTTTTTGATGATGTATTTTGATTTAGAATCCAGATATTCATATGACTATGGAGTGCACTTGCCACTTACTGTTAGTGCTATTTTGGTTTTATACAATGTTACTTGTTATATATATATGAGAAACTTTGCAAATTTTTGTATATTGGTTTGGCTTCACATAAATGCACATCAATATGTTTTTTTTTTCAAAATTTGAATATTTTTATGTATTTTTAGTGACTGGTATTTTGATCCGATTTATTTCAGGTTTTTTTCCTGTTCCGGTTCGGTTCCAGTTTTTTGGGTCAACTGGTTCAATGAATGGTCTAGTTCTAGTAACCTTGCTCAAAACAATCATTGGTGGTTGAGATCAAAGACAAGGATATGAACCTTGATTCAGAATCTGATTCAAAAAATACTGATAGAAGACATATCATCGACGCAGACCCCACTACTACTATCATGACCACAACAATTCAACTAGAAGAACCAACAGATCCCGAAGAGGGGGAGTGTCTTTTTCATTCACGGATGTGGGTGAAGGGGACCCCACTGCATTTTATTGTTGATAGCGGAAGCCAGAAGAACCCCATCTCAGTAGAGGTCGTCAACCAGTTGAGATTGTCGAAAACACCACACCCACAACCATACAACATCGGGTGGCTTCGCCAGGGATGAGATCTTCATGTCAGCCAACAGTGTCGATTGTCATAAATAATCCAACCCTTCAAAGATGAGCTATTATGTGATGTTTCACCACTGGATGTCTTTGATATTCTTTTGGGCCATCCATATATGTGGAAGTTCCATGCTATTTATGAGTCTCGGCCCTATAGTGTTATTGTTACTTTGGGGGGTCATCTCTATAGGATTCCACAAGTAGTTCTAACTATTGTCCCACCTAAACATTGTCGCAAGGTAGTGTCTCATACTACAAAATTCAACTTCTTCACAGTATGTTCAAAAGGTGAACAAAAGAACATTGCAACCACTGCAGCCTCAGTCCAAGCACCTTCTTTCCAATAGAAGCAGGTCGACAAGATTGAAGCAAAGAATAAGGATTCCTTCTACACATAGTCATCTCATGTATCCAAACTGGTTAAAAAATTCCAACCCTTCTAGCGACAGGTTCATGACAACCTTCAACAAGCTAAGCATCGCAACTCTTCCGATAAGGCAAGCAACTCATCAAGATGCATATTTAGCAAACACTTTTCCCTCTCCCCCGGGAACTCAACGCAATGGAGACCATTTATTCCTAAGGAGGCAATATTGATCTAGGTGGATATTGGTGACCACCCACCTATTCCAACTGGCTCAAAATAGTCTTCTGGAAATTTACTATTTTAAGCAGTATTTCGGTTCTTAAACTTCTTAGGCCATTTTGAGAGCCTAAATGAAGTTTTTTTGGGATCAAGAACCTCAATGATAACAAAAGGCATTGATTGATCCCCCAAAATGAATCTACTCGATGATACCTTTCCAACGAACTACCGTGCACCCCAAATAGAGATTGAATGCCAAGGTTACGCCCCCGGGAAGTTGATACACCAAACTACCCGAAACAGGGTCCACAAAACTATTGGATTTTCATCTTCCAGGGTTGGTGTTTTGGATTCTTTTTATGTTAAAAATTATTTTGGAGCCTCATTGTGAAAATCATCTTCTTGTGAATGTGAGTAGCTGTCACATCTCTTCTCATAGATAAGTTGTCACCATTCTAGTGAGTCTTTCACTATGTATTTATACAATTTTGTACATTTAACTCATTAATAGAAATTGTGTATTACTGTATCTCTATGTTTATGGTTGCATATATGATATATTTATGTTATATTATTGGAGATCTGCGATATCTCTGTACATTTCTTTATTGTATCTCCACTCTCATTTCATGCCGAAAATAATCTGGATCAGTGGTATCAAAGCAGGCTACTCTTGATCGTTTTTCAGTGCATGTCCCCAACGAGGTCTGAGAATATAAAGTTGGATCTCGAGCTTGTTTCTCTTGAGGAAAATCACTCTCGCACACCCAACAAACCCTTCATGGAGGAAGAAAATAAAAACGATGGAGCAGAAGATTATATTAATCTGTTTTTTGAGGAATTTATCATGCAACAAAGGGATGAAATGATGGAGAATTTTGTGCACATCCTTCAACGCCTGCCGATAAAAACCGGTGTGTATTCATCAAGTAGTAACTTTGGAGGAACTTCTCCTTTCAAGGTACAAGTTAATTTTTATATTCTTCGCTTTGAAGAACAAATAAATGTGGATTCCCTAGGAAAATGGTTAAATATGCTAGAAGGCTATTTATGTGTTCATAATTTCTCCGACATGGAGAAGATCACCTTCGCACTCCTTAAGCCTCTCCCCCATGTCAAACATTGGTGGGAAACTTACAAGGATAAAATTTCCACAGAGGAGTCTCGAATATATTAGGTTGAGCCCACTTATGATTTTTTTGTGGATGCGGTCAAGGAACAATATTACCCTACTGACAACTATGACAACCAGTATAGGAGATGGATCACACTGTGACAAGAGAGGGGAAAAGAAGTGTCAGAGTTCACCAATTCCTTCCATACATTGTGCACCAAGCTAGGTATCAGAGAATTTGAGTGAAATTTGGTTCTAATATACCTTGGGACTCTACACAAATACATCCAAACTAAAATGATTGTTTTGGAAATCTCATCACTGGGTGCTTCTTATCGATATGTTGTTAAAATAAAGCATAAATGTAAGCACTAGAACAAGTAGAAGTCCGGGTCTACAAATCTGCAACAACCAAAGTATGGTAAAGATGGCCCTAACAAACCGCCTTCAGAAAACCAGTCCAAGCCACAGGAAAAGAAGGGTAACTGAAATATGAAGGACACTGGAAAATTGTGTGATTTCCACAAAAATACCTAACACAACAGCGATGAATGTCACTCAAAAAAATCATTGGTGGTCGAGATCAAAGACAAGGATCTGAACTCTGATTCAGAATCTGATTCAAAAAATACTTGTAGAAGACATAGCATCGACGCAAACCCCAATACTACTATCATGACCACAACAATTCAACCAAAAGAACCAACAGATCTTGAAGAGGGGGAGTTCCTTTTTCATTCACGGATGTGGGTGAAGGGGACCCCGCTGCATTTTATTGTTTATAGCGGAAGCTAGAAGAACCTCATCTCAGCAGAGGTCGTCAAATAGTTGGGATTCTCGACAATACCACACCCACAACCATACAACATCGGGTGGTTTCTCCGGGGATGAGATCTTTGTGTCATCCAGCAGTGTCATTGTCATAGGGAATCCAACCCTTGAAAGATGATATATTATGTGATTTTTCCAAGATGGATGTATTTGATTTTCTTTTGGGCCAGCCATATATGTGGAAGCACCATGTTATTTATGAGTCTCAACCTTGTAGTGTTATTGTTAATCTGGGGGGTCATCTCTATAGGATTCAAGAGGTATTTTTGACTATTTTCCCACCTAAAAATTGTCACAAGGTAGTATCTTATACTACAAAATTCAGCTTCTTCGCAGTCTGTTCAAAAGGTGAACAAAAGAACATCGCAACCACTGCAGCCTCAGTTCAAGCACCTTCTTTCCAATAGAAGCAAGTCGAAAAGATTGAAGCAACGCATAAAGATTCCTTCTACACATATTCATCTCATGTATCCAAACTAGTTAAAAAGTTCCAACCCTTCCAGCGACAGGTTCATGACAACCTTCAACAAGATAAGCAACACAACTTCTCCAGGAAGGCAAGCAGCTCCTCAAGATGCATATTTAGCAAACACTTTTCCCTCTCCCTCGGGAACTCAACGCAATGGAGACCATTTCTTCCTAAGGAGGGAGGATTGATCTAGGTGGATATCGATGGCCACCCACTTATTCCAACTGGCTAAAAATAGTCTTTTGGCAATTTACTATTTTTAGCAGTTTTTCGGTTCTTAAACTTCTTAGGCCATTTTGACAGCCTAAATGAAATTTTTTGAGGATCAAGAACCTCAATGATAAAATAAAAAAAAAAGGCATTGATTTATCCCCCAAAATGAATCTACTCAGCGATACCTTTCCAACAAACTATCGTACACCCCAAATAGATATTGAATGCCAAAGTTACGCTCCCGAGAAGTTGATACACTAAACTACCCAAAACAGGGTCCAAAAAACTGTTGGATTTTCATCTTCCGGGGTTAGTGTTTTGGATTCTATTTATGGTAAAAATTCCTTTGGATCCTCATTTTAAAAATCATCTTCTTGTGAATGTGAGTAGCCATCACATCTCTTCTTAGAGATAATTTGTCACCATTCTAGCGAGTCTTTCACTATGTATTTCTACAGTTTTGTACATTTCACTCATTAATAGAAATTGTGTATTACTGTATCTCTGTGTTTATGGTTGCATCTATGATATATTTATGTTATATTATTGGACACCTGAGATATCTCTGTACATTTCTTTATTATATCTCCGCTCTCATTTCATGTCGAAAATAATCTAGATCAGTGGTATCAGAGTAGGCTACTCTTGATCATTTTTCAGTGCATGTCCCCAACGAGGTCTGAGTATAGAAAGTTGGGTCTTGAGCTTGTCTCTCTTAAGGATAATGTCTCTCGCACACCCAATAAACCCTCCATTGAGGAAGAAAATAAAAACGATGAAGCAGAAGATTCTATTAATCTGTTTTTTGAGAAAGTTATCACGCGACAAAGGGATGAAATGATAAATAATTTTGTGCACATCCTTCAATGCTTGCCGATAAAAACTGGTGCATATTCATCAAGTAGTAACTTTGGAGGAACCTCTCATTTCAAGGTACAAGTTAATTTTTATATTCTTATCTTTGGAGAATAGATAAATGTGGATGCCCTAGAAAAATGGTTAAATACGCTAGAAGGCTATTTATGTATTCATAATTTCTCTGACATGTAGAAGATCACCTTCGCAGTCCTTAAGTCTCTACCCCATGTCAACCATTGGTGGGAAACTTACAGGGAGAAAATTTCCACAGAGGATTCTCGAATATATTAGGTCGAGCCCACTTATGATTTTTTTGTGGATGGGGTCAAGGAACAATATTACCCTACTGACAACTATGACAACCAGTACATGATATGGATCACACTGCGACAAGAGAGGGGACAATAAGTGTCAGAATTCACCAATTCCTTCCATACCTTGTGCACCAAGCTGGGTATCAGAGGCTCTGAGTGTGATTTGGTTCTAAAATACCTTAGGCCTCTACACAGATACATCCAAAATGAAATGGATTTTTTGGAAATATCATCACTGGGTGCTGCTTATCAATATGTTGTTAAAATAAAGCATAAATTTAAGAAACAGAAGAAGCAAAAGTTCAGGTCTACAAATCTGCAACAACCAAAGTTTGGTAAACATGTCCCTAACAACCAGCCTTCAGAAAACCAATCCAATCCACAGGAAAAGAAGGGTAACTGAAATACGAAGGACACTAGAAATGGTACGATTTACACAAAAACCCCTAACACAACACCGATGAATTTCACTCAAAAAATTCATTGGTGGTTGAGATCAAAGACGGATCCAAACCCTGATTCATAAAATACTGGTAGAAGACATATCATCGACGTAGACCCCACTACTACTATCATGATCACAACAATTCAACCAGAAGAACCAATAGATCCTTAAGAGGGGGAGTGTCGTTTTCATTCACAGATGTGGGTGAAGGGGACCCCACTGCATTTTATTGTTGATAGCGGAAGCCAAAAGAACCTCATCTCAGCATAGGTCATCAAACAATTGGGATTGTCAACAACACCACACCCACAACCATACAATGTCGAGTGGATTTGCCAGGTACGATGTCTTCGTGTCAACCAGAAGTGTCAGTTGTCATAGGGAATCCAACCCTTCAAAGATGAGATATTATGTGATGTTGCCCCGCTAGATGTATTTGATGTTCTTTTGGACCAGCCATATATTTGGAAGTGCCATGTTATTTATGAGTCTTGACCCTGTAGTGTCATTGTTACTCTGGGGGTCATCTCTATAGGATTCCAGAGGTAGTTCTGACTATTGTCCCACCTAAACATTGTTGCAAGGTAGTATCTCATACTACAAAATTCAGCTTCTTCGCAGTCTATTCAAAAGGTGAACAAAAGAACATCACAACCACTGTAGCCTTAGTCCAAGCACCTTCTTTCCAACAGAAGCATGTCGATAAGATTGAAGCAAAGCATAAGGATTCATTCTACACATAGTCATCTCATGTATCCAAACTGGTTAAAAATTTCCAACCCTTCCAGCGACAGGTTCAAGACAACCTTCAACAAGCTAAGCAATGCAACTTCTCCAGCAAGGCAAGCAGCTTATCAAGATGCAGATTTAGCAAACACTTTTCCATCTCCCTTGGGAACTCAACGCAATGGAGACCATTGCTTCCTACAGAGGGAGGATTGCTCCAGGTGGATATCGGTGACCACCCACCTATTCCAACTGGCTCAAAATAGTCTTCTGGCAATTTACTATTTTTAGTAGTTTTTCAGTTCTTAAACTTCTTAGGCCATTTTGAGAGCCTAAATGAAGTTTTTTTGCGATCAAGAACCTCAATGATACAAAAAGGCATTCATTGAGCCCCCAAAACGAATCTAATCGACAATACCTTTCAAACGAATTATCGTTCATCCCAAACAGAGATTGAATGCCAAAGTTACGCCCCCTAGAAGTTGATACACCAAACTACTCAAACCAGGGTCCACAAAACTGTTAGATTTTCATCTTCCAATGTTAGTGTTTTGGATTCTCTTTATGTTAAAAATCCCTTTGGATCCTCATTGTAAAAACCATCTTCTTGTGAATGTGAGTAGTTGTCACATCTCTTCTCAGAGATAAGTTTTCACCATTCTAGCGAGTCTTTAACTATGTATTTCTACAGTTTTGTACATTTCACTCATTAATAGAAATTGTGTATTATTGTATATATATGTTTATGGTTGCATATATGATACATTTATGTTATATTATTGGACATCTGAGATATCTCTGTACATTTCTTTATTATATCTCTTCTCTCATTTCGTGCCGAAAATAATCTGGATCAGTGGTATCAAAGTAGACTACTCTTGATCGTTTTTCAGTGCATGTCCCCAACGAGGTCTGAGTATATAAAGTTGGGTCTCGAGCTTGTCTCTCTTGAGGAGAATCGCTCTCGCATGCCCAAGAAACCCTCCATGGAGGAAGAAAATAAAAACGATGGAGCAAAAGATTCTATTAATTTGTTTTTAGAGGAAGTTATCACGTGACAAAGGGACGAAATGATGGAGAATTTTGTGCACATCCTTCAATGTATACCGATAAAAACAGTGCATATTCATCAAGTAGTAACTTTGGAGGAACCTCTCCTTTCAAGGTACAAGTTAATTTCTATATTGTTGTCTTTAAAGAATAGATAAATGTGGATGTCATGGAAAAATGGTTAAATGCACTAGAAGGCTATTTATGTGTTCATAATTTCTCCAACATGGAGAAGATCACCTTCGCACTCCTTAAGGCTCTCCCCCGTGTCAAACATTGGTGGGAAAATTACAGGGATAAAATTTCCACAGAGGAGTCTCGAATATATTAGGTCGAGCCCACTTATGATTTTTTTGTGGATGCGGTCAAGGAACAATATTACCCTACTGAAAACTATGACAATTAATACATGAGATGGATTACATTGCGACAAGAGAGGGGACAAGAAGTGTCAGAGTTCACCAATTCCTTCCATACCTTGTGCACCAAGCTGGGTATTAGAGACTCTGAGTGACATTTGGTTCTAAAATACCTTGGGCCTCTACACAAATACATCCAAACTAAAATGGATTTTTTGGAAATCTCATCACTTGGTGTTGCTTATCGATATGTTGTTAAAATAAAGCATAAATTTAAGAACTAGAACAAGCGGAATTTCGGGTCTACAAATCTGGAACAACCAAAGTATGATAAATATGGCTCTAACAACCAGCCTTTAGAAAACTAGTCCAAGCCATAGGAAAATAAGGATAACTCAAATACGAAGGACACTGGAAAATGATGCGATTTCCACAAAAAACCTAACACAACATCGATGAATGTCACTCAAAACAATCATTGGTGGTTGATATCAAAGACAGGGATCTGAACCCTGATTCTAAATCTGATTCAGAAAATGATGGTAGAAGCCAGATCATCGACGCAAACCCCACTGCTACTATCACGACCACAACAATTCAACTAGAAGAAACAACAGATCCTGAAGAGGGGGAGTACCTTTTTCATTCACGTATGTGGATGAAGGGGACCCCGCTGCATTTTATTGTTGATAGCAGAAGACAGAAGAACCTCATCTCAACATAGGTCGTCAAACAATTTGGATTGTCAACAACACCACACCGACAGCCATACAACATCGGGTGGCTTCCTACAACTCTAGGGGGTCATGTCTATAGGATTCCAGAGGTAGTTCTGACTACTATCCCACCTAAACATTGTCTCAAGGTATTATCTCATACTACAAAATTCATCTTCTTTGCAGTATGTTCAAAAGGTGAACAAAAGAACATTGCAACCACTGCAACCTCAATCCAAGCACCTTCTTTCCAACAGAAGCAGGTCGACAAGATTTAAGAAAAGCGTAAGGATTCCTTCTACATATAGTCATCTCATGTATCCAAAAAAATTAAAAGGGTGCAACCCTTCCAGCCACAGGTTCATTACAACCTTCAACAAGATAAGCAACGCAACTTCTCCAACAAGACATGTAGCTCATCAAGATGCAAATTTAGCAAACACTTTTCCCTCTCCCTCGAGAACTCAACGCAATGGAGACCATTGTTTCCTAATGAGGGAGGATTGATCCAGGTGGATATCGGTGACCATCCACCTATTCCAACTGGCTCAAACTAGTCTTCTGGCAATTTACTATTTTTAGCAGTTTTTCGGTTCTTAAAGTTCTTAGGCCATTTTGAGAGCCTAAATGAAGTGTGTTTGGGATAAAGAACCTTAATGATAACCAAAGGCGTTGATTGAGCCCCAAAAATGAATCTACTCGACGATACCTTTCCAACGAGCTATCGTGCGCCCCAAATAGAGATTGTATGCCAAAGTTACGCCCATGAGAAGTTGATACACCAAACTACCCAAAACAGGGTCCACAAAACTGTTGGATTTTCATCTTCCGGGTTTAGGGTTTTGGATTCTCTTTATGTTAAAAATTCATTTGGAGCCTTATTGTAAAAATCATCTTATGAATGTGAGTATCCATCATATCTCTTCTCAGAGGTAAGTTGTCACCATTCTAGCGAGTCTTTCACTCTATATTTATATAGTTTTGTACATTTGTGTCACTAATAGAAATTGTGTATTATTGTATCTATGTCTTTATAGTTTCATATGTGATATATTTATGTTATATTATTGTATATATGAGATATCTTTGTACATTTACTTATTATATCTTCGCTCTCATTTCGTGTCGACAATTTTTCAAATCAATAGACTAGTTAATTCTCAAATGACATTTGAAGCATATTACAATGCCAAAATGTCCTATAAAAATATTCATTTTTGAAATATAATAGAAGAAGATATATAGACGAGTTAACTCTCAAAGGATATTCGAGGAAAACATAATCCTATATAGCAAAAAATGGAGAGGTTTGGCACTTAAGGTTATATAATAGAATTTACAGTTGATAGTTAAAATGTATAACAAATTTTGTTATGATCTTTATTAACGTTTATTGGAATTGTTGCATGTTTTACATCATTGGAATGACATTTTATCTGTAACTTGTTTGAAATTTTATTATGGTATGTGCACTTTGATATGATGTAATATGATTATGGTTTAGTTTCATATGTTGTAATATTAGAAATATAACACAAAAATTAATTATTGCACGAAATAAATAATAACTTTTCATTTTGAATGTTTTTTTTGCAGAACATGGGTCTTCCAGAAGATCCAGTTGATCCTCATGAGATAGATACAGATTACAAAGGGTCTGATACAGACATGGGATACAATGATTATGAGACATCTCCCATAATACAGAAAATGATAATGAACACATTGATGATGATCATGATAGTGATGATGATGATGAGCTGGTTGTTGGTAGTATCCAGTGACATTAATCATATAGACTCCATCATGGGTCATTGATAGTATATCGTTATGATGTCTCTTTTCATGTTTACTATCATATGTATCATTTTCACCTGCAGTACCATATTATTGAGTTGTATCATTTTGACATGTATTATTTTGACTTATATCAATTGGACATGTATCATCTTGACTTGTATCATTTTGACATGCATCATTTTGACTTATGTCAACTATTGGCCATGTATCATTTTGATTATGATTATGAGGCAGATGCATAAGACACCAAGACAGACAATGATAATGAACACATTGATGATGATCATGATAGTGATGATGATGATCATGAGCCAGTTGCTAGTAGTAGCTAGTTACATTGATAATATAAACTCCATCATGGATCATTGATGGTATATCGTTATGATGTCTCTTTTCATGTTTATTATCATACATATCATTT
>SNQJ01S0099336.1:19245-31037 GCA_010110895.2 Picea sitchensis | reverse complement strand
TTACTCCACAAAGCGTCTTCCCATGAGGGCTTTCACCATAAGGGGACCACTTTGGAGTTCATCCATATTTACTTCTTATCAACCATGAAAAAACAATAATGAGTAATATTTACATCAAACACTATTGGGTCCATTACCCAAAATTTTGTACTACGGGTCTTTATTCAAGGGTTGACATCAATGACAACGTACCATAATCAACAAAAACGGCCTTGGAAGTTTAGAACCCCCAAAACTATTGAAAAACTGCCAAGATAGGAAAATGTTTTTCGAGCTAGTGGAATAGGTGGGTGGCCATCGATATCCACTTGGATAAATATTCCCTCATTAGGAAGCAATGGTTTCCATTGCGTTGAGTTCCCCCATCAGATGAGGAAATTTCTAGTGAATTTGGCCCCGGTTGATCCACTTGCCTTGGTGCAAGAGTTTCCATTCTATAATAACTCGATAAATTTGGATCCTTTGTTATCAAGTTCCCTTGATTTGTGTGTCCACAATCTGATCACTGGATTCTTAATGCATCTAGTCAACATTGAGATCTGTTGGTTTCAACTTCTCTGCTATCTATGAGGTGTTCAACAATGGTGGAAAATATGGTCGAAGGAGATCCAAGTTGAAGACTGGGTGTAGGCCAAGGAAAGGGGGAATGTTGAGCTCAAAATAATTGTCACCCATAACCTTGGTGATGGTGTAAGTCCCATAACGGAGTGGACAAAGCTTCCAATGGGGCCCTGTAAGGTGTTCTTTCTTCAAGTGAAACCAAACTTTGTCACCCACCTGAAACTTATGCGACACCCAATGTTGATCATGGCGTTGCTTGTACTTGTCATTAGACTTCTATAGAATATCTTGAACCTATTGGCATATGTGCTAGATCCTCTCAATGAACCACGTGGATTTTTCATCTTCTGGTGGAGCAGGGGATGAGTTGGCCAAGGTGGTCACCAGGGGTAGTGAAACATCCATGGGGCCCAATGGTTGGAATCTCAACCCCATCTGAAAGGGTTTGTGGCCAGTTGAGCTATGCAGTGCTCGGTTGTAGCTATGTTGGACATAATAAAGACTCTCATCCCATGTTCGGGGGTGTTTTTAATTATACATGTGAAGGATATGTACGACCATCCGATTGATGACCTCAGTTTGGCCATTTGTCTAGGGGGGGAAGGCAGTGGATTTGCTAAGCTTGGTATCCAATAGTGACTAGAGGATCAACTAGAATGTGTTGAGGAACCAAATTAATGGTCTAAGATAATGGTTTGTGGGATCCAAAAATGTACCCATACTCGTTCAAAGAAGATCTTGGAAGTGGCTTATATTGTGATGTTCTTCTTGCAGGAGGCTAGAATCGCCATCTTGGAAAAGCGATCAAAAACCACAAAAACAAAGTCATTTCCCCTCTTGGTGGATGGGAGGCCCAACATGTAGTCCATTGAGATGGATTCCCATGACCTGTTAGGAGTAGGTAGAGGGGTGTACATGCCATGTTTCTTAGTGGTCAGTTCAACAATAACACATGCGATGCAGGACCTGATATACTTACTGGCATCCTGTCGAAGTTTCGGCCAGTATAAATGTTTCTGCAACACTGCCATTATATTTTTGATGCCAAAGTGTCCTGCCACCCGACTATAGTGAGCTTCCCAAATCAGCTTCACATGCTCTCTTGATGGAAGGCAGAGATAACCCAGACGACACAACAACATGTCTTGAAGATGGAAATTAGCGACCACTAAGTTGGCGCCCAACATTTGGTAGGTGGTGGAGAAGTCAGGGTATGTCTCGTAGAGGTGGGGCCATATGGAGGTCTCGTGGACGCAAGAGTCTAGCACCATGGTTAGTGCTGCGACTGGAGGTCGTCTGAGGCAATCATAAACTTGGTTGGTACTTCTTGATTTATACTTGATGTTGAGGTGGAACTTTTGTAAGTATGTTAACCACTTCCACTGGTGGTCATTCTATAATTTGCCTTGGGTCTGCATGAACTGTAGTGGCCTGTGATCAGTGTGGATGACTGTCTACTTCCCTAGAATGTAATGTCTCCATTGACAGAAGGCTTGAACAATGGAGTACATTTATTTGTCATAAGTAGGCTACTTACGGACAACATCTGATAGTGTCTCACTATGATATGCCACGGGGTCGCCATGTTGAGTGAGAACGACACCCACAACATAGCCTAAAGCATTTGTCTCGATCTCAAAGGGATGTTGCAGGTCCGGTAATGAAAGTACTGGGGATGAGAACAAATGCTTCTTCAAGTCATCGAAGTCTTTTTGTTGGGACAGGCCCCACACAAATTTTTCCTTACTTCCACCCCTGGTTACTTGGCTGAGGGCCCATGTGATATGAGAGAATTCCAACACAACCTACGATAGAAATTGATTAGGCCCAAGAAGCTCTGAATTTCAGTGAGTGTGTTTGGGTCTGGCCAGTCACAGATGACCCAGATCTTGGCTGAATCCACATGCACACCATGATGATCAATGATGTGGCCTAAGTAATGGACCTTGTCCATGCCGAATGAGCATTTTTCCAAGTTTTCATATAGCTTGTGATGTCACAGGGTGTGCAGAACCTGCTAAATATGCTGCAAGTGTTCCGCCCAAGTCTTGTTGTAGATGAGGATGTCATCAAGATGCACCACTACAAAAGTATTGGTGAAATGTCATAGGATATAGTCCATCATCCTCATAAAAGTTGTTGGAGCATTTGTCAAACCAAAGGGCATGACCAACCATTCAAAAATACCTTCTTTTGACTTGAAGGCAATCTTCCATACATATGTCTGTTCTATTGGGACCTGGTGGTAGCCAGACTTTAGATAAATCTTACTGAAGTATTTGACACCTGTGAGCTAATCAAGGAGGTTGTTGATTCAAGGAATCAAGTACCGATTTTGGACTGTGATTTTATTTAGGGCCCGTTAATCAATGCAGAGTCGTCAGGTCCCATCTTTCTTCTACACCAACACAATTGGGCTCCCACAAGGCAATGAGATGGGATGGATGTGCCCCTTGTGGAGCATTTCTTGGATCTTTGTCTTGATCTCCTCGTTTTCTAATAGAGAGTGGTGGTAGACTAGCACATTGGGTAGTGGTCCAACTGGGGTCAAATTGATGGGATGCTTGAACTAGCAATGTAGAGGTACCCCGGTAGGAGAGGAGATGATATCGAAGTATTCTTCCACGACCTTATCCACTTGCTTATATTTTGAGGAGAGATCGGTCATGGAGGCCCTGGATGTGGCTGATGTTGGTCCTGAGATTAAAATTAAGGATCAAAGAGTAATGTTAGGCATCAAGAAAGTTTAAAGAGAGTGTTTTTTAAAAGTGTTTTTTCTACCTTAGTTATATGAGAAAAATTCCTTAAATGAAATTAACAGTATGGAAGCATAGAGGTTGTATTTTGTGTCTAAGTTAAGATTGTAATATTGAATGATGTGAGATAAAAATGAAAAACTGTTTAATCAAAGCATGAGATCAATTGTTGAAGAGTCTCACCTTGTTGCAGTGGATTAAAATAGGTAGCGCAACCTTGAATAAAGTATAAATTACAATAATTCACACATCGTGCAGGTCTTGATTTACTCATAGTAAATGGAGAGGAAAAAATGATTACTTGACAAATTACCGATGTAATACAATTACAGTAGTATTTGTACTAAATTGAAATCAAACATTTATCAAAGAATTGCATAAAGAAATGTTGAAATATGGAAAAACAGAAGAAACACATAACCCAAACTGAACAAAATTTGGAATCTCTGTCTGCACTTGTATTAATAATCAATAAGGAGAGTTTTATCTATTACAATCGGCAAGAAGAAGCCTTTGATATATCTTCAATCTATCTATTTATACAAAACATGTCACAACTCAAAACGGTTGGACTTGTCATAATTTAAAATAACAAATATTTGAAATAAGAAGACATAACATAGAGAATGATGAGCTTTGTTGGAAATCTCTTCGTTGGATGTCCGAAACACTTCTGACGTCTGATCTTATTGATACTTTAGCACAACATCCTAGTCATCATATATTTGTTTTCATTTTTCCCTTTAGCTATATCCAATAATGCAGTGACACTTCTTACTTGCTTCTGGATGTGCTTGTTTTCCCATACTCAATACATTGGATGCATTTACTCACTAATTTCACCACCAACCTTGAAGGTTCAATTTCTTCATTCACCTCAAGAGTTTATAACTTCCTCTCTACTCGAGGCAACTTTTCTTGTATCCTTTTTGCTCCTTGAGATATGACCTATAGTTGCAATCTTGGGTTTGCTATTAATTTATTTATTTGAAGGAGATCAATCTGGTGTATTTTCTGAATGGTTGTCAGAGCTTCTTCTTTGTTTGTTCTGTAATTATACTAGTTCTTTCTATACCAATTTGACCCAAGGCTTCAGAGATAGAATTTCCTTCAAAATCAATTATTCCTTTTTCTAGTGATGACAACGCTTCAATATAAGCTTCATTTACCTCTCCAGAAAGTATTTTTCTTTATGCTAGATTTGTTTCCCAGGACTTTAAATCCATATAACCTCTTATTTGTTCATAAAGAGAAAGTCGAGGAACATCTGAGGCACCATCCTTTGGTACCAATAATACAACCTCTTGAAACTTAACTCGAGCTATGCAAGATTCTCTTTCTTTGATGTAGATGTATTTCAAGGAAAGATCTACTGCTTGGTAGCAATTATGGATGGCATCCACCTTCATAAAAAGATCTTGTTGGGGCCTTTCTCATTTTTGGTTTATTTATAGAGCTTGAGTCTGAAAAGATGATATCTCCACTGATGTACCTTCATTCAAGTCTATCCTGGCTTGCATTTGCTTTATTAACTCCTCTTGTTGAGTGACTAATCCTTTGTTGGCCTGTGAATTCCAATGGAGCTCCTCGAGGTTAGCTTGCAGCTGTTGAATTTGATGCCGGTCATAAGCTTTGATCTGCTCGAAGTCTCGACTCATTTTGTTCTGGACAGTTTGCTCAGTTGTGTGTATTTTCTTTTGAAGTTTTTATATCAGAAAGCTTTTCTATTGCAGGTGTTCGTAGAAATTTTCCACAGACCATTGATTAGTCGTGGTGAAAGTGCCCAATGAACATGCAACTTCCTTTGCATATTATCTATCATCTCGGTTCTGTCCATCATAAACCACTCTTTGCCTTTTGACTATCACTCCATATTTCTTATGTGTTTCTCATTTGACGATGTCCCTCCTCTTATTTTTGAAGAAGAAGTCCAAAGGAGGCATCTCTTTGGGAAAAATTTGGGTGAGATCGCCTATAAAAATGACTTAAGAAATAGGATTTCTGAAACTTGACTGCAACGGTGTCAACGAAGTAATAGGGGTACTGATCTCCATAGACAATTTTTTCTTTGCAATATTGGAAACATATGTGGATGGTGTTGAAGGAGATGTATCTTTACCTTGATTTAGGAAAGCTTTGAGATGATCCATTGCCTGAGGGCCTAATGGAGTTGATAATGATGCTTCCAATTCCCGCATTAAAAATTTGGTGCTCTTTGGGTTTTCCTCAGTATCATGTTTACCAGAGTTCCCTACTTCAAAACCTACGGGTACAGTTTCCTGTGTAGGTGAAGTAGCTGTCGATTCTCCCTGTAGTACTTTCGGCAAGTTGTTTTGTCTGTATCTTTGAAAACTGAGGAAACTAGCATGTTGATATGGGGATAGGGTTTGGACTCTATTAATGACTTCCTCATAAGACCTGACTCCCCTGAATATTTCATCATGTGGGGAGTTTTCATGCACATATCTCTTCAGGTTGTATTTGGCCAGGTGGTTTTCCACGATTTTGTGTGGGTCATGACTTTTAAATTCAATGTCAACTAACTTGACATCCTCCAAAGCTGCAGCCTGAAATTTGGAGTGACCAAAGTCTAATAATGAAAACATACCAACCTGGAGAGGGAAGGTAGGCCATACCTTTTTCTGGGTTGCTTTCAATTCCTTGCTGATGCCCCCTATCACTGTTTTATATGCTACTTCTCGACATACTAGTCGGTCTAGTAAAAACCTCGGGAGAGGATGGGGAGGGACTGAGAATCCAAAAACCGTGATGTAAGGGAAGTTTTTGTCGATGAACCAACCTGTTATTTTGCCTAGATTTCCCATGATTATGTCTGAAATTCAAGGGGGTGGGAAACCATATAGAGATATATGAATGGGCACCACTACGTGGTGACAGATTTCGTAGAAGAAATCGTTGGCCTTGTCTTCCCTCAGTTTGGAGTGATAAAAGTGAATAGGTTCAGCGCTCGTCGGGGTCTAGCTCCAGTTCATCAGTGGAAAAGGGGTTATGAAGAAAATAGCATACATGATATACGCGGACATATAGAAAGGGGCGGGCTTCCCATTTAACTTCGCTAATTTGTATTCCATGCCTTCTTTAGCCAAGTTGTCTGATAAAATTTTGGCCCAATTAAAAGAGAAGCCCTTGGCCACCTCGTGCATAATTGACACCCATGGCACCGGGAAATGAGTTGGACTCTTCTTCCTGAATAGTATTCATAAATCATATGAGTATCCAATGGTGTTGTGGCATAAATTCCATGAGCGTCGACTCTAAATTTCTCTGGGTGCCCTCACCAGGACTTGATTATATCAAGATAGATTTTGTCATATTGTATGCATTCTTATTTCTCAAACTCCAGAATGAATGCATCATTGAAATTATATTTAAAATCAGGAGATAGCTTATACATTACTTGTATATGTTCTGTTTGGAAAGACACAACAACAACCTTTTGAGAGTTGAAAATGCTCCTGGATTCGACCTCGACGTTTTCCAGGGCCTAGCCTATCATGTGATTATATGGCATGAGCCTCGGTCGTGCAACTATCTTGTGAAGATCAGACTGGGATATATGTCTGAGTTTATCTATGTGAGTATTGTCCACTTCAACGTTGAAATATTATGGGAAATTTATAACCTCATGTTCCAGAATCTCGAACACATGTGTCCAAGATTTAACTGAGTCTATATCTCGCAGTGTAGTGTATGACAGAATGCCCGCATTCGAAGTTGAAACTTCACTAGTTGCATCGGTCTTCTTCATCATGTTCCGTGGTTCCATGATATCGAAAATATAATTGGGATACCTGTTGCAGAGGAATTGCATGAACTTCTTACTCGGATAAAACTTACTACTTTGCAGAAGATGAAAATGAAATTCATAATCAAGCATTTTTATTCACATCAGGTTCATTGATTCGAGTATACCTTTACTGACGAAAAATTTATTAACCTTAATGGAAAAGTATACTTGGCGATTGACAATCTATTCTAAAAATCATTACCATTGATTTGTGATAAATTCCATTAATATCATTGGTTCATGTGCGGGAGTTTTGGGTGAAACAGAGTTGAAATTTCCCAAATTACGAATACGCGAAAGGTTAATTACGAGATAATCTATTTTAAAATAGTAATTAATCATTTTAATTTCAAGTGCTTTGGATATCGAACTTCGGGATAGTTAATGTAGCTCAATAAGAAATTCTCAAATCCCGAAACTACGAAAAGATTAATTATTCGATAATCGCTTTTAAGTTTTAATTAATCATATTAAGTTCTAGTGCTTTAGAAACTCGGATTTTGGAGATTTAAGGATATGATGAAAGGTAAACTTCTGAAATTCGGAGTGCGAAGTCGTTAACTATTTTTTGACCAATATTAACTTAGTTAATTGAAATTTAATACTTCAACATTTTAGCGCTTCGTGGATTTGTGAATTATCTCTTTGTTATATTTCCGAAGGGTCATCTCCCGTAGTGATGTGTCGAGGATGACATCATTCTATATGATGTGTCCAGAATAGGGGGTGCCACGCATTAATTAGAATCTTATGAATCTTCAAACAAAAATATCAGAAAAGGGTGCCATGTGTCAACCCATGGAAGACTCAAAAGACACACGTGTAATATGACTCGTGTCCTTTAGAGGTTTATGAAAAGTAATGAACAAACACTTTTGAGTTTCGGGTTCTTTATAGTTAAGACTTATCAAAACTCCTGAAGCGCAAATATCTGGAGCGACCTTTAGTGATTTTACTCTTTAAAGATTAGGCGGCTCCAAAAATCTGGGAAAATAAAGGTCATTCGATGAAACCAAAAAACTTCATCAACGACAGGTATTATGCATGCCTTGTTACTATTTAACCAGAAATGACTTCGATTTACATTTCACAAGTTATTTTTTGAGTTACCACTTTGGGAAAGATTATATTTTCATGAAGTGGAGAATGTAAAGCTCAAAGTTTAGGATTATATATGTTCCAACAAGTGTGATTTTTGTCTCACTCTGAGAGTGAATCACAAAGAAGACAAATTTCTCGGTCTGAGAGATGAACTTCCTACATTGTTTGGCAAAGATCAAGGAAATAACACTAGGAGGGACTGCCTCGAGTATCCTGTACAATTTCATGTTCAAAGTAATAATAACACTATGAGGCCTAGACTCATATAGAGCATGACTTTTCCATAAATAAGGTTGTCCCAAAAGAACATTACAAACTTCGAGAGGAGAAACATCACACAATACCTTGTCATTTAAGGGCTTGATGTCATACGACAGTCAACACTGTTGGACGACACAGAGATCACTTCCTTGGCAGAGCAATCCAATGGTGTAGGGTTGTAGGTGTGGTCTTGTTAGAAGGGCCAGATGCTTCATGAACTCTACTAAGATGAGGTTATTCTAGCTACCACTATCAACAATGAAGTGCAGTGGGGAGGCTTTTACCCACATATGTGAATGGAAGAGGCGCTCTCCTTCTTCTGGCTCATCTGGTTCACCAGGCTAGAGATTGGTGGTAGAAACGGTGGCACTGGGTTCCATGTCAATGATCCATCTTCCCCTTTTTGGTTCTAACTCAGAGTCATAACTCGCATCTGATTCAGAGGATTTCACTTCGACCACCAACGACTTCTTTGAGTGGTAGTCAACAATGTTATGTTAAGGGATCTTATGGAAGTTGCACCACTTTCCGGTATCTTTCTTTGTCTTTTTGGTGTCCATCTTTTCTTATGGATTGGACTGGTTGTCCTGATATTTTCCATATTTTCTCTGTCCTTTTTTCTGTGGGTTGGGGCCGCACTTTCCTAGCTTTTGTTGTGAGGGGTTCCCAGGCCCAAATTTCCGCTTCTTTTGTTTGAGCTTCTGCTCGATTTTGATGGCATATTGGTAGGTCGGGCCCAAGGATGAGATGTCCAGAAATTCCATTTTGGTATGGATGTATCTATGTAGAGCACCATGATACTTGAGCACCAGATGTTTCTCTGAATCTTTGATACCCAACTTGGTGCACAAGGTATGGAAGATATTTGTGAAATCTGGCACTACTTGGTCTCTTTCTTGTCGCACTGTGGTCCATTTGGTATACAAGTCGTCATAACTTCTGACAGGGCAATATTGTTCCTTAATAGTATCCCTAAATGATTCCTAGGTGGTTGTGACTATAAATAATGAGGGTTCCTCTGTTTCCTTTTGCTCAAAGAAAGTTTCCCACCAATATTTGACATGGGGAACGACTTTAAGGAGTGCAAGAATAATATTTTCTCTATTCAAAAAGTTATGGACAGAAAAATACCCTTATAGTAGATTCAACCACTTGTCTATAGAATTTGTGTCTATCTGACCTTCAAATATAGGAATATCAAAGTTTATTTGTACCTTGAAGGGGGCAACGCCTCTTCTCGAGGAATATGTATCACCTATTGGTAGTCGTCGAAGGATTTGCGTGAAACTATCCAACATCTCATTCCTCTGTTGCGTGAGGGATTCCTCAAGAAACATTTTGAAAGGATCTATTGTCCCGTCATATTTATTTTCTCTTTCCATGAGAGGTCGCTTGTGTTACATGTTAAAGTTACTCACTTTGATAATGTCTCATTGTCATTATTGCAAGTGTCGCACTTTTTTCGCAAGTGTCGCAAAAGTCATATTGTCATCCCGCATGTGTCGCATTGCGGACGACATCATAAGAACACTTGGTACATCCTCTAAGAATTTTTAGAAGAGGAAAATATGTCATTTGGAAAAGTTTACAAACTTTTACCTTGAAGAATAATCATCTTAAATGAATTTTTGGAGATCAATGCTCCCCTTCCCACATGCAAGGAGTTCTAGCGCTCTTTGTACTCTTGGAAGGGAGTGCTATAACAATCTGTGGTCAACTTTGAGGGAGCCCCAATCTGTTGAGAGAATTTGGGGAAGAATCCCCCTTATCTATAAGGACAACTAAGAAGCATCTAAGTTAGTATGGCTTGAATCCAAGCTAAAGGTTGGATCTAAGGGAAATCTCACAACTGATGGATTCATATCCTCAACTTATTCCAAGAATATCTAAGGTGGTTGAGCCTCTCAAAGCCTATATAAGGAGGCATTCTCATGGCGAAAGGAGAGGAGAATATCAGTGAAAATTATTGTCATTATGATCGTGGATCTTTCAAGAAAGGGTTTGGATGAGGAGGACTTGGTGAGGTTGTTGCATCTGCATCTACATATTGTAAGTACTTTGTTATGTTCTCATTAATATATATGCTTGGCTTCTTTCCTTAAAGTTTGTGTATGTTTGCATGGGATTGTCTCTTCTTGATAAATCTAGTTTAAACTAATATCGGTAGAATAGGAAGCATGCATTGCCTTTGTTATCTGTTGAATTGCAAAACTCATTAAAGGGGCTTGAAGATCAAGTTCAACCTGGACCGAGAAAGGAAAAACTTTATAAAAAGGTACTCATGCTTTATTCATTTTTTCCTTTGACTATTTTAGCTACATTTAAAGGAATGTCAGTGTTCAATGTTAACATTATTCTGTCTTGGTCATAGGGGTCTAAGATCCAAGTGGACATTCACATGTCCGCGGGGGAATTTTCCTACAATATAAATTGGCAACTCCACTGAGGACGAAGCTTTCAGTTTCAGCTTATTTCTTTGGTTTTGTCTTAGATTTTACTTGTATTCAGATCCTACTCACTGTATTTTTCCTCTATTTTACATGTGTTGTCAGTCCCGAAGTCATCTTACATAGGTTGATGATCAAGCCTTCCTGAGTTTTTGTTTTCTAGGTAAATGCTTTTTCATTCTCATAAAACATCGTCCCTCTTCCTTTACAGCTAGAGAATTGATTTTAGTATCAGCACTCCCCTACAGTGCTTTAGGGAGCGTTGTAGCACTCTGGTACCCATATAACCAAAGTGTTTATTTTTTTCTCTATTGAAAATTGTTGGATATCTGTACTCGGTGTGATTTTTGTAAGTTTTAAACCTGTGAAGTAAAGCAATGCATATAGATTCTTAAGCAAAACAAAATTTAATCAATGACTCATACACAGAGTACACAGAGATTTTATATCGAAAACCCTCAACTGGGAAAACCTTTCTTATATTCATTATCGGATTTCACCATTCACCATACAATATATACAATTTTTTTAGGTATTTCGTAGATACCAAAACCCTAATCCCTTAATCTGGGATTAATTTAGTAAACCGCTAAAAATAGCAAAAACCGCCCAAAAGAAAAAATTTGGGGCACTACGCATAACTAGGGGGGGCATACCTGCCTCCCCCTGGGACCCCCCTAGGAAAGCACCTGACGCACACGACACGTCAGATGCAGTTGTCGAACCTAACACTCCCACACACACACATGCAAAGAATATAACACATACCCAACATTCTCCCACTTGTTGTTTTCTTTGCATCCAGGGGTCCAGGGGATTATATAGTCAACAATCCAGGGCAGTAATGCCTATTGTTAC
>SNQJ01S0099335.1:10840-25273 GCA_010110895.2 Picea sitchensis | reverse complement strand
ATCCAAGGCATCCATTTCTTCAACCATGGCCTTCTTCCATAGTTTACTATCCTCTGAATTCACTACTTCCCTGACAGTTCTGGGATCATCATCAGTAATAGATAAAGAAAAATTGGAATGAAAATCAGGTGGACTGTACCTTTCTAGTTTCCTTGTATCTCTCACTGATATCCTCAATATTGGGGTATGAGGTTCTTCTTCTTATTCTTCTTCTTCTACTTCCTCTTCTTTAGATGATTCAGATTTTGCATCATCCAAGTCAAGATCTATTTTCTCAGGTTCATCTTGTGTTGGTAGGAATTCTTGTTTGGACACATATTTTACCTCTCTAAAAACCACATCTTGACTGTAAAAAAAATTATTTTTTTCTGGATTCCAAAGCTTATAACCTTTCACACCATCTTTATAACCAATAAAGATACACTTTTCATCCTTTTATCTAGCTTACTTATATTTTCCTTTGGAACATGTACATAAGCATCACAACCACACACTCTAAGATGTTGAACAGAGGGTTTCTTTCCAGACCATAGCTCGTGTGGAGTTTTATCATCCAACGTTGATGAAGGTGATTGATTGACTAGGTAACATGTTGTACCCACTGCCTCTGCCCAAAATTCTTGTCCTAACCCAGAACCGCTGAGCATGCTCCTTGCTTTTTCCATCAGTGTCCTATTCATCCTTTCTGAAACTCCATTCTGTTGAGGAGTCTATGGATTAATCTTATGCCTTGCTATACCACACTTCTTACAGAATTCTTCGAATTCATTTCCACATAATTCTCCATCGTTATCTGTTCTCAATACCTTTATTTTCTTCTTTGTCTGATTTTCTACCAGAGCCTTAAACTCTTTAAATTTATCAAATGCCTCAGATTTATTTCTAAGAAAATAAATCCATGTGTTCCTTGAAAATTCATCTATGAATGAAACATAATACATAGATTTACCTAGGGATGGAATAGGAACAGGTCCAAACACATCATTGTGTATCAACTCTAAGATCCCCTTTGCTCTTGTAGCACCAGATGGGAATCTTACTCGATTTTGTTTACCATGTATGCAATGTTCACATAAATCAAAATCCAGAGTCAAATTAGACATACCTCCAACCATACCTTTACCGTGTAGTGTCTGAATGCCCTTTTCTCCAATATTCCCCAATCTTTGATGCCACAACATGGTCTTCTTTTCTGGGAGAGTATTGATCTTGTCTCCTTCATTTCTCTGCTCAGGGACAATAGAACTATTACACCCATTAGTATAAGTTCTTCCCAACAACTTGTACATATTTCTACAATGAACTCCCCTCATCAACACTATTGCTCCTCGTACCATCTTGCAAGTGTTCTTTTCAAATAGAGTTTTCACTCCTGCATCACTCAAGTTGCTTCCATATATTAGGCTCCTGGCTAGTTTTGGAATGTGTAGAACCCCATGAAGAGTTCTAAGCCTTCCATCGTTTAGCAGCAACTTAACCCTTCCACATCCCAAGATTTTTGTTGTCGAGTCATCTCCTAGGAATACATCNCTAGGGATGGAATAGGAACAGGTCCAAACACATCATTGTGTATCAACTCTAAGATCCCCTTTGCTCTTGTAGCACCAGATGGGAATCTTACTCGATTTTGTTTACCATGTATGCAATGTTCACATAAATCAAAATCCAGAGTCAAATTAGACATACCTCCAACCATACCTTTACCGTGTAGTGTCTGAATGCCCTTTTCTCCAATATTCCCCAATCTTTGATGCCACAACATGGTCTTCTTTTCTGGGAGAGTATTGATCTTGTCTCCTTCATTTCTCTGCTCAGGGACAATAGAACTATTACACCCATTAGTATAAGTTCTTCCCAACAACTTGTACATATTTCTACAATGAACTCCCCTCATCAACACTATTGCTCCTCGTACCATCTTGCAAGTGTTCTTTTCAAATAGAGTTTTCACTCCTGCATCACTCAAGTTGCTTCCATATATTAGGCTCCTGGCTAGTTTTGGAATGTGTAGAACCCCATGAAGAGTTCTAAGCCTTCCATCGTTTAGCAGCAACTTAACCCTTCCACATCCCAAGATTTTTGTTGTCGAGTCATCTCCTAGGAATACATCACCACCATCATATTTTTCATATTCAAAGAATCACTCCCTGTGAGGAGTCATATGGTATGATGCACCTGAGTCGATCAACCATACATCATGGTCTGGATGTGTACTTGTATATGCTAGGTAAACATCACCCTCTTACAAATAAAGCATCTGTATTGTGACCATTCATGCTTTTTCGCCTAATCTCTTCAGATAACAAGGATGCAACTACATCCTCATACTTTAATGTAGATTGAGTGGTACTACCTATTTCTATAACCAGATTATCCCAAGAGTCTGGCAAAGAACATAACAAAGTAATACACTTATGTTCTTCTGCAATCGTAATATTAACAAAGCCAAGTTGACTTGCCAAAGTATTAAATACATTTAGATGTTTTGTCACAGAATCTCCATTTTCCATCCTAAGATGATACAACTTCTTTCGAAGAAACAACTTGTTTACCAGGGAATTTGATTGATACAAATTCCCCATCTTATCCCATAGTTCCTTGGTTGTAGATTCTCCTGAGACATTCAACAACACTGAATCTGCCAGGCAGAGTCGAATAATACTCCTTGCTCTTATGTCCAAGTTCTCCCAATCTTCCTTCGACATACCAATAGGTGGTGTACTGGTAGTTTTTTTACTAGTAGGTTGTGTACCAATAGCCTGTGTGCTAGTAGATGGTGTACCAGTAGGCTATGTACCAGGATCCACAACGATCCATTGTTCTTTGTCTACAAGAAGGTCCTTCATATTCAGCTTCCATAGCTCAAAGTTTTTACCATTGAATTTATCTATCTCGATTCTAGATGAGCTCTCCATTCCTCTTTATATGCTTGAATATCCACTGCAAAATCTCCCACTAAACCTAGGGTTATCACAGACCCAAGATAAACTTGATCTATCAAGACTGAGCCAAACCCTCAACAATAAAGACCTCCCTCTGAAGCCAAAAATGAGCTCTGATACCACATGTAATTTTTAAACCTGTGAAGTAAATAAATGCATATATATTCTTAAGCAAAAGAGAATTTAATCAATGGTTCATACACAGAGTACACAGAGATTTTATACTGGAAACCCTCAACCGGGAAAACCTTTCTTATATTCATTATATCAAATTTCACCATTCACCATACAATATATATACAATGTTTTTAGGTATTTTGTAGATACCAAAAACCTAATCCCTTAATCCGGGATTAATTTACAAAATCGATAAAAATAGCAAAATCCACTAAAAATAGCAAAAAATGCCCAAAAAAACAAATTTTGAGGTGTTGCCCCGGGCTACACCTGGTGATGAACGTTACATGTAACCAGGGGGGGCATACTTGCCCCCCCCTGTGGGACCCCCCTAGGAAAGTTCTTGGTGCACACGATACAACTAGAACACTACTACGAGGGATCGCCATACATAGTTGTCATATCTGACATGCCCACACACACACACATGCAAAGAATATAACACATACCCAACACATGGATTTCTTCACATTCAACATCATGCCTGGAAGATTTATGATTTGAAAAATTATAAATATTTTGCTTCAGCAATTTGAAATATGCAAAACATAATGGAAAAGTTCTTTCCTTTAATTTAAAACTTTCTTCATTTTCTTCACTCTTGTTATATGCACGTTTGCCAATTTATTTGGGTTGTTGAAAACAATCATTTTCAGATTCGGAAAGTGCAACTGCTTGTTCTGAAGAGTCAACCTCATAAGAATCTTTACCCATCATACCTGGGTTCACCAAAAACCTCTTTAATGTCATCAAACATGAAAATTGAGGTAATGACTTGTTCTTCTACAAGATGATCTGCAAATTCACATTCATGGCCATCCACAAATGTATACATAAAATAATTGGTTTCTAGCTCATGGTGGCATGGATCTAAATTTAAATCAATATCAAATTAATGTGGGAGAGTAGCTTGTTCTTCAATATGATCATCATTCTTTGCAAACACATCCTCATGACATCCTTTGGGAAAACTTATGACACAATCAGCCTCCTGCATATTATGCACAGTCTCTAGTTCCTCGGCTTTCAATTTCTCATCGAAAATCTGATTTTGCAGCCCCTTACATGCTTGAATGTTGTTTGCAACTTCTTGAGCATTGTTGAACATCTGCTGCAAATACATAGACTTCCTCTCCATTAGAAGAAAAGATAAGTCTGATTGAAAGGTTGTTACATAATGGAGCATGACAGTGGTTTCAGGAGGTTGGAAGTCTTTAGGCAGTTTATAATAAAGACTAGCAAACCTCCTACTAAAATTTGAGATGGTGTCATATTTCATTCTTCTCATGTCATAAAACTCTTAAATGAGTAGATGCCATGACTTTTTCTCACCCCAAAATCTACAAAAACCTTCCCTCAATTCATCCCATGAGCTAATCGACTAAGGATGCAAATGTCTGAACCATGATTTGGCATCTCCTTGTAAGGACTGAGAAAAGGCCCTCTTAGACACATCATCATGTTCCATATCAAAAAGATCTATAAAATGATCAAATATTTGAATATGTTTTTTAGCTGAATGTCCATCGAGATCTCCATCGAACCTAGGAAGGTACTTATAATGTTTCAGAGGAAAGTCATGAAGGATGGAAGACAATTTAAGAGGAATATATCTTTCTTGAATCTTGGAGGGTAGAGGATTAAGAACAGAAGGTAAAATCTCAGCTTTGGTTTCATTAAGCTCACAAGAATGATCATGAACATCATATGGTTCAGAGGAAGGAGCTTGGTGAATATCGGCTATACAAGAAGGAGGTATACGTACAGTTTGTAATGAAGGATACACAAGGGTAGATCTCTGGGATTCATTTGAACGAAGTAAATGAAGAAATATTCTTTTGAAAAACTCAGGAAAGGACAAGAAAATATTGATAACACAGAAAAATACTTCTTGAACTAAACTTAATATCGAGTACCTTATTTTCCCATACTTCTCTTCCATATATCTGTCAATAGGTGTCATTCTCCATAGGAGTCTTTGAATCGCATTTCAATCTTGTTTGGAGTCACCATGAAAACTTTAGCTCTGGATTTGTCTGCCAGTGGAATCACCTTCAACTGATTTTCTAATGTCTGGAGTTGCCAGAGAAGAAATACAACCAATATGTGCCTAAGTGTCTGCTGCTCTCAGACCTTAGAACTAAAATAATGTTGTTCTTCCTAGGGAAAATTGTCAAATTCGTCCTCGACAATGGCGCCAGAATGTTAGCACTCTGTAAATCTATTTGGTTGATGAACAGATGATGAAGGTAACTTTTTCAACCAACTTTGAGACCCAAAACTAGCCCTTCCGATCTAGAGAGGGCTCTCTCAGAAATGGCGCGGTCTCCACGCAGGATATGGCTTTGCGAATAGTGGCTAGATTTAACACCGATAATAAAATGTTTCTGGTTATATTGGCACAGAAAAGTAAAACTCGGGCTATGGGGTCAGTTTGCGGACAAGACCAAACAAATGAATCAGTGATTGGATTTAATAGGGAAAGTCTAGGCGAGCAACAACTTTCATTGTAAACCGTAAAGTGTGGCAGGAGAAAAAGCACGAGAAGTAACTCAAGAGCATCGTTGTGGATGAGTTTAGAGTTAGCTTGAGAGGAAAACGTTTTGTCTAAGTGGCATGAACAAGGGGCGTAGTATAGTGAATCCGTAGGTTTGAAAATTCATTCTGAAATAGATGATATGAGATATGAAATAAAAGATAATAGGAAGCACATACGCAGAGAAAGAGAAACAATACATCCGACTATCACAACTAGAATCTTTTCATCAAATCACAGGACCTTTGCATTAAATTTTGGTCAAGACTCAGACTTCATACAATAGCATTTGTTTCTTCAATTTGCCAACCAACCTTGTTTACATAAAAATGATCCCCTTGTATAGAAATCTAATTTCACCCTTGGATGTTAGGGTCGAGTTACTCTCTCTTGGATTCATGGATCCATTTTCTTTAAAAAAGAGCTATAACTTCAACGGATTCACTAAAAATATAAAACCCGACTTTGCCAAATCATAATCGTAACCGAAATATTATTTACAGTAATTGATCATGATCCAAATTTGACCATATGTTTTTGATGAGCCATCATTTACACTGTTGGACACTCTATCATCCTTGCACAACAAGTCTGCTATGGAACAATAACCTACAACAAAAACGCAACAAAATGCACAACAAACTGGTAAAATAGGAATTAAATATGACATTTTATTTCCTTGATAAAAAACTATTTTTAGAAACTAAGATAGGTTTTCGTATTTAATATTGTTATAAATAAAATCCTCTCCTAGTTCTTTTAAATTCATCTCCATATGGCTGGAATACGTGTCGCAAAAACATGTCTCGAACAAGAAATCATGAAAACAAAAAAATAGTGCTCAAATATTCCTTCGAATCTCCCAATCCATGACACATTTTTCAAATATGAGAGAGTTTTTTATTATTTGGTTCTTCCTCGAAAAAAACTTCTCAGGTATTTTCAAAATTCCTCTCTAGTTGGTCAAAAATCAATCTTGCAGTTGACCACTAAACCAGTAATTTGTGCAGTGCAACCTGTAGCCTGTGTGCTGGAAAAATCCACTGCGCGACAACATCCTATGTGGGACAGAATCCATTGCGCGGAAAAATCCTATGCACGACAAAATCCACTGCACGACAACATCCTATGCATGATAGAATCCACTACACGATGAAATCCTATGCACGACAAAATCCACTGCGCAACAAAATCCACTACGCGACAACATCCTATGTGCGACAACATTGTTTGCACAACAACATTCTTTGTGCGGTGCGCAGTTGCAAATGGAAATGGAACAAATAAATGATAAACTTCCTTTTGAAAATGGCCCTTGGAGATGTTAGATGCTTCTAGTCACAAAAACAATATGGGTACTAACATGCATGAATTTGAAAATTGTTGACAAACCAATAACCTCAACTATGAAAATCATGGTGCTAACAATATGAATGATATTTTTACTCTGTATTATTCATCAGAAAATACACCAACTATATCGTGAGGTTTAGTCCTTACATTTACCACTGGGAAATAACCTATTATGCTTTAGAAAAGGAGTGTTTATGTTTGGTGCTAATGCTATTTAATTACTTAATTTTGAAGAACATCAAATCTGCATTAACAGGTTTGACTAGGGTTTTGTCTTTGGACATATGTTAAAGAAGAACGCTCTCATGGATGAGTAATTTTTTTGTAATCTCTTGATATTATAGACACAAATTGAAAGTATTTATCCATGCTGGTCTGTAGGCATAATTATGTTTTTGGTCACTTATGGACTAATTTGTAATGAAATACAATTACTTTGGTACTTAATTTCTTTTTCTATTAGAGTGAGTTTCAAAATGGTCATAGTGTTATATCTTGTCTCATAACCTCTTGTCTTTTTTACTTTACTACATGAATGGGACGTGAGTTAAGTCACAGGGCTATCATTTTAGACACGTCATTAGGAAGTCCTTGTCATAAATCCTAATTAATAGGGTGAATGGTTTTGTTCCCCAACTGTTTTGTATGTTAGACCTTTATGTATAAAGAGGCCTCATGTTTGAATAAGAGCTTCAATGATATTTCTTGTGTTCTTGTGAATGTTGTTGTTATTGTTCTTTTTTTCTCTTCTACCCATTTAAATCATATCCACAGTGCACACATATTGTGTTTTAATTTTTCAAGGTCATTACTCCAAACTCGTAACTTTGGGTGGATACATGCTCAAAAGGGAGGTAACAACTATTTAATGTTATTGGATAAGGCACCAATTGACCCATTTACACGAGAGCGTAGTAAACCGTCATCATCTCAGGGAATGGCACTTGGTGGGATGGGGTACGTGTAGTAATTGTGATTCTAATGCCTTATAGATGCATAATTATTTGGTCCATTGCTTTTACATGCATATTTCTGCAATCAATTTGTAGGAGCGGTAGCATATGCATAGAATTCAGAGGAGATTTCAGACATTGGAAAATGATACTCGGGGTGTGTGAATCATGTTTGGTGCTGGAAAATCAGTTTTCAGTAAGTTTTAGAACTTTTCAAAAGTGTTTTTTTTTTGTTTATTGTTTTATTGTTACAACAGTTCCTCAACAAAATAACAATAAACTGTACATCTATTAAAGATCATAGTCTGAGTTTGACTTAAGGAAAGGATAGTTTTACTATATTCAATGTTGTTTGAATGGAGGGTGCACGTCATAGTAGATACTCGAGAGTGAGAAACTGTGGATTATTTTACATTGGTTTCTCCCTGGCTTCATATCTAGTTCATCTTGGATTTCTCTGAGAGAATTTCACATGGCATCTCATTAAATTTTTAATCCTTCACCACATCTCTATGTGTTTAGGCACCTGCATCTAAGATACTTGGATCTTTCTTATCACACTTCAGTTGGATATGTGTTAATGTGAGAATGATTTCTACTCCTTCCTTTTCAATGACAAGTTTAAAATTAATTGTCTTAGTTTTTTGTATTAGAAGATAGGTCTTCTAGATTCCAACCTTTTTATGACAAAATTCATGTTGGCTTACTATTTTGACATTTCTATCTGTCACACATTCAAACATGTTGCAGTATTTGAAGAGAGTCAATACATTGATGCAGAAAAATAGCCTTTTGTTTTGAACTGGTTTCCTCTTATCATGATGAGGTTAACATGCCCATATTTAGAATTACAAGGGAACTATTAGCACATTCAATTCAGTTACCTTCAACTAAGCACCTGCAAGTGGGGTGTATCTATTCCACCAAAGTTTCCTAGGATTCTCACTTGGTCCCAACCACTATTATGTGTGCTGGTGTGCATCCACAAGTTTGAGCACAAGAACTAGCATGTTAGTTGTCAGAAATTGAACCCTGGTGGGGGCCATATCAACTACCTGCTTTCGTTTCCCTAGTAAGCCATTGTTGATGGAAAATTAGCCTTTGATTTGTATGGTATACTAAAATATTTATATGAAAGTTTAATTAGTTATTCATTAAATATTTTAGTTAGGTTAATTATGGTGACAAAATGTATATATAAGGGGCCAAAATGCAAGAATGGAATATATTCAAAGACCAAAAAAAGACATGAATTCTTTGATTATAATGAAACAATATTTTATGCAATACATAATATTGCCTAAATCCCGAATTGATTACTCAAGCTATTACACTACAATGAAATAGTCCTTTTGAATCCTTTTCCTTTCCCATCCTACTCTCACTTAAGGTCTTTTCCTTCTTCCACTATTCCCCATACCTGTCTCTCTTTATGTGTCTCCCCCATTAAATCTATTGCAAAAGATACAATATTTTCACTTCCACTTAATTAATCTACCAGGAACTCAAACATCATCCTTAGTCTGGCACATCATGCTTAATGTCTTAAACACATTCTCAAAGAAATTCCTTGAAAGATTGAAAAATTATCCAATAAAAAATTTAGATCACATCATCTGACCCTTACGTTCCTATTTGTACTGAATCATGCTCTACCTTGGATCAATTCTTCTTTCTAAACTAGCTTCTTACACTCAGAAATTTTGAATTGCTTGTGATGGNTTGAAAAATTATCCAATAAAAAATTTAGATCACATCATCTGACCCTTACGTTCCTATTTGTACTGAATCATGCTCTACCTTGGATCAATTCTTCTTTCTAAACTAGCTTCTTACACTCAGAAATTTTGAATTGCTTGTGATGGAATCATGTGACCTTGCCAATTGCAAATGTAAAGAAAAATAAAGCAATTTATCCTCTTCTTCATTCCCATGAGCTCGCCTCTTGTTTTCACTCCATCATTTAGATTACCTATCCCAACCTCATCATCTCTTGGGAAGATTCTTACATATTGCACAAAGACAATCTAAGGCATTGCTTCATCCCTTACCTATCCCATCCTCATCATCTCTTGGGAAGAGTCTTACCTATTGCACAAAGATAATCCAAGGCATTGCTTCAACCCCAAGAAACTTTTGTTGGTAGAGTGGAAATAATATCCCACTCTTTCCATGTTATCATTTCCTTTGGAACAATTTAATCCTAGAGGAGTAGGATTTCTTCTTGTTGATTTTCTTCAGTCCAATTTTCCATCATTCTCATAATCCATACCTTCTTCTTATGAGGTTGAAATTGCAAATAATAAAGTGACTAAAAAGATTTGAAGTTCCTCTATTTATAGAGTATAAGTTGACTCAACTAACATCAACCATCCAATGTAGGATTTCACATCCGAATAAGCATTCATCATTATTGTATTGGTGACAATTAACATGAGAAGAAGAAAAAAAATACACTCCTTTTAACACGCATGACATATTTGAGTTATTCTAAAATTATCTTCGACAAAAAGTACTGAGGACTTTAAGCAACCTAAGGTATGCAACATTCAAACAAAGATGTTGAATCCAAATATTGATACTCTTTGTATTAAGATAGTACATATAAATAATCCATATCTCACCAACTTACCACTCTCATATTCCTGAATTATAGGTTTTTCAGCCAAATTATCAACCATGAAATTTTATTTCTAGACTCTAGCATCCAACAACTAGTACTTTCCTTCCTCGTTTGTTTCATCCAAGTGAATATTGTAACTTTGGTGCCAAATTTTTATATAAACTATTATGGGGTAACATAGCAAGGTCCATCATACATAGATAGAAAGTTGACAAATATCCAACAACAAAGGTCATCTGATGGCCAATTGTGTTAAGCACCCACCATTCATTTGGAAACAAATAGGCCCAATTGTGTTAGAAACCCATCATTCATTTGGAAACAAATAGGATACCCTGAAACTCAAAATGGGATGTCAAAAAGTTGCTTCATTCACAGCCTCACCTACCATATCCATTATACCCAACATAAAATATGGAGATGAGACCCCTCAGAGCTTTGTAACCAATGACCCTATCAAACCATAATGTCCCTCAAACAAGGCCTCTAAACATTTAAAAGGATTTTCAAGAAGTCCTTTTGGCCTAATTGGGGCATCAGCAAGCCTAAAATGACTTCAAATTCAGATGGGTATTTTTCTCTAATATTAAATTCATTGTCAAATTTGTCAATAGAATTCAATATTAAGACACTGTGGGACCCACTGGTGCCAATAACTTTTGAACTATCAAAAGAGATATAGGGATTTTGGTTATTTTTAAGAAAGTAGATTACATTAATCCCATCATCAAACAAGTGTTGCATGGAAGCGTAGTCCCTGTTGAGCAAGTTTTAAAATGGAGAATGTATGAAATGCTTCCTAGTGCAAGCTTAGAAAAAACAGGGTAAGTTTTAAAATGGAGAATGTTTGAAATGCAAGTTTGAAAATGGGGAATGTTTGAAATGCAAGTTTGAAAATGGAGAATGTTTGAAATTCTTCCTAGTGCAATCTTAGGAAAAATATTCACAAGGATAAGAAGAAACATTGATTTCGTCAAAATTGGGAGGTATCTACAAAGATCTCTCAAAGAGGACTTTGTCCATAAGTTTTGTAATGGAGACTTTCTTAACTGGTTTAGCTATGAAGTTCATATTATGATCAACATTGCTTACTTTGAAGCTTAATGAGCCCTAGAGCTTGAATTGGGGTGTAATTTAGTATGGGTAGAACTTCCATACATGTGGGTGGACAGAAAACATCAATCTTGCCTTATATGGGAATGCCACTATAGATAAAAATATGATTCTAAGGGAAACCATCCTCCTCTAGCTAGAATTCTTGATCGAGCTTCGGTCTTACCTTATAGTCCACCCAATTGACGTCTTCTGAATCCATCCTATATATGGTACTTTTCATGGTGTCTATATAACTTTCCTTCACTTCGGAGAAGATATCGGTATTGAGGGAATATTTCCGGGGGGGTTTTCCACAGACTAGGAGGGGGGATACCTACGGTCCTCTCTCCTGGACCTATGGGCCCGAAAAACACCAAACCACATACTACCGAACCACAGAGCCTCCCCATATTCACACACACACACTACTTGTTCTCACAGATTACTTATGTAGGCCCACAACCAAGATGACAGTTAAGATTGATCTTTAATGCACAATCTTTTGATATTTGTTGTGAATGGATTCCTTGTTTACTATCCTTCTTTGCACTAAAATCATCGAGATGGTATGAATTATAAATTATTTTTTTGAGAATCGTGATGAAATTGATTATGATGCATAAATATACTTATTATGATTATGATGCATAAATATGATGATGATGATGATGATGATGATGATGATGATGATTTTTGAAAATACAGGATCTGGATATGGAGGGAATGATCATCTGGGATGAGTAGTGATGATCATTCCATTTTAAGATCTGTTTTCATAGACCTTCTAGAAGGATCCAAACAAAGGAAGATAATGTAAGTTACGGGACAACGTAGGGGTCTCACTTCCACAATTATTGAGTGTGTTCTAAGTTCCATAGGTTAGGCCACAACTATAGCACTGATGTGAAGACCAATGAGATGGAGGTAAAAGAAGGGGCACTGGTTATCTAATAGAGTACTGCAAAATTTCCCATTGTCATGATCTTGTACCCATTTGAAATGCAAGCTCTATATTAACTTGATTGAATGAGAATCTTAATTGCAAATAATTATAGAGGAAACCTCATTTTTTGACAATCTATGATATATAACAAGGCCTACTTCCTATAATGGCTACATTATCTTGTTAGAATGGAGACTAATACATGGAATTTAATGTTTGATTCTATGAAAAGATAATGCATGTAATGGTTACATTATCTTGCTAGAATGAATATTAATATGTAGACATCAATGTTTGATTCTATGAAAAGATAATAAATAATAATAAATTCCAAGGACACAACCAATTGTCTTAACCTTTAGGCCAACCCCTTATAGTACAATAAGTTTTCCATATAGTTGACAATATACTGAAATTTCCCACTAGCTAGAAGGTCACTTTCCTAAATTATGATTAATGCTTTAAGTGACTTACGAGGTTTTATCATTTAGTATTAAAAGAAAGTATGCTTCAAACATTCTAGTAGATAAAGAAATTAAAACCTTCATTAATATTACCATTATTGGTGAATATATTGGCTAAATTTGGTATTTACCTTAACATTCAATGCACTCTCAATTAAGAGTGACTTCAATTAAATCTCTATTACAAATATGGTCACTAATAGATTTTGTTGAAATACCTACCTACCCTCATTCTAACCATCCACACATTTTTCTGGGATGGACCTATAGAACTCTTGCTCAACTTGTTTTCATGACAAGAAACCAAAGACAATACATTCAATTTATCATATGTGAATAAAAGTTAGAACAAGGTCTGGTGTTCATAGGTATTTGTTACTATGTTTTCTGAATTGCAAAACAGAAGCTCCAACTCTTTTCTAGCAACTTCTTTCACAAATGATCTTGTATATGTATGTGCTTTATTTTCCTAGGAAATATCACATTATTTGTGAGAGAAATGAAACTCTAAATGTCACTTCATAACATCATAGGACATGTTGGTTTTTCTCCAACATTTGATAGCATCCTATTCAATCACATCAATTTTTCCTTTCTTTTGCAACCGAGACTAGTATCTTCAATGCTTCACAAAGCTGCAATACAATTTCTCTTGTGGCACAATGATAGAAATTTATTGTCAAAAGCAAACAACTATGCTTCTCTGGTAAAAAATCAATATTAATAGTTCTCTTGTTACACCATGACACAACTTTATTTCCAAAAGTGAAGAAATAAAATCTAGCGGACTTCCTTTTTGGTCAACATTGCCTTCACAATCAAACATTGTAAAATTGTAGAAGTTGTTGAAGCTTTTCACTACAAGTGCACACACTAAATATAATGCCAAAATTAAGTGTTCCCTTTAGATATTGAAAAATTAGTTTAGTTTCTTTCCATACATGCATGGGTTATTTATTAGCTGCAACTTTGATTAATAAAACAATTTTTTGTAATTAATAAGTTAATAATGTAATGTGATCTTAATCAATGGACTTTAGCTTGTTGATATGTAGAAAATAGAGATTAGGATTGGCATGAGACACCACATTAAGAATGAAGAGAAAATCCAAAAAATCAATATAGGAATGTGCCCATGTTACCCAAATATTCAATATATTATAAATGAATGAAACAAGTGCACAAGATAATAGAATGCAATTGAGAGATATTCATATATTGAATATCCCACTGGAAACTATCGGCAAGTGAAAGAACAATCAAAATGGTGTTCATCTTGGCAATAGGAGAAAAATTATCTCGAGTGACCAATCAAGATTTATCCTTATCAATACTACCATCCACATA
>SNQJ01S0099334.1:5104-36158 GCA_010110895.2 Picea sitchensis | reverse complement strand
GATGGTCAAAGATGGAGTGCCCAGGCGAAATACAAATAATGAGTATTCTAGACCAAGGTTGGAGAGAATGGTTAGAACCATTTGTTTCTCCTCCTTAGTTTTTTCAACCCTGCAAGCCTTGAGTTGCGACAACAAATCCTTATATTTGGTAAATAAATCTTGGAGATTGTCGAAGATTTTTGGACCCAATGTGAGCAATTCTACCTCGATCATGTGTCCCCTCATCTCATCCTATTTTCCAAAAATCCCTTCCATGGTGGTCTAGGCTTCATCGGAGGTTTTACAGGAGGATATGTGAAAGAGGAGTTTAGGAGAAATGAGACTGCAAATTGTTTCAAATGATTCATCCATTCGATTTAGATACTTGGATTTTTCTATGGATGATGTTCATTTTGTCTCTTTGTTCATGGTTAACTTGTATAATCCTCTGCTTCAAATATGAATTATCATCTTCTCCTTCCATGCAAAGAAATTGTAAGGTGTAAGAATGAATTCTTTTGAAAATTTCCATTTTCCGTTGTCTTCAATCTTTGGTACCTACAAAAACAATTAGGAGTGTATTTTCCCTAGAATTACACCGGCTCGGTACATACATAGTTGCAGAGAAAATATAAGAAAAGAGAAGCAAGAGAGAAATAATGGAATAATTCTCATTAACAAAATGAAAGAATGATAATTTACACATGATATACTCTGTATAACTCTACCAATGCGCACTGGAGGAGAATCTGATGCAACATAGTGGTGGTATAGAGTGATCTGTACACATACCAACAATTATGGCAATAAAGTGCCACCTAGTCTAGTCTCTCAAGCAATTACGGGAGTGCACTACCGTCTAGCTGAGTAGTCTATTAGTCTTCAATTAACTGACTGAAACAAAGTGAAGTGAGGAGGAGATTAGGGAATCATGAGTAATGTGCTAGTCTGGTGATGATACCAAGGACAATGTGCATTAGCTGGTGATGATCCCAATGATGCATGGTGATAATACCAATGTGGCATCTAGACTCAACTGGTCAAACTGAAGAGAATATTATGCTATAGGAATATTCTCCCTAAAATATAGGAGACTGAATAATGACTAATAAACATAGGAAAAACCTTAGGAAAAATAAATCATAGGTGTGTGTGAAGTAACTCCAACAAAAAGTACATGCAATTTTAAATCAAAATGGTGGTTTTGAAAATAAGTGTTTTTTAAACATAATTGCGTCGAAAGGTGTGTTGGCATGAAAAAAATATTAATAATAAAGAAAAAAAATTCAATATCACCCCTTAATCAAATATTTCAATATCCACCTTAAAGAAAATAATTTTACGTCAACTATATATAAAGAGAGAGAAACATATAATGTAATTGAAAATTGAAAATGTGGTGCTTTCAACTTCCCATGTATGAGGGAGATGTGTATTTCCTTTAATGATTAATATGGATTTGATATGTTGCATTTAAAAAAGTATTAATTGTCAATTGGATTTAGTTCAGTTGGTTGGGAGTAATAATTGTAATCATTTCTACCCGAGTTCAATTCCCATAAGTGACATGTTGAGCTCATAATGAGTATTGTTGTATCTGTGATCAACATGGAGTTGACATGTGTCATATTATGATTCATAAAACTAAAGAAAATAATATGATTCCCTTGAAGGATTGGAATTCCTACCTTAAAAGTATTTACAAATTCCCTAACGGTTTGGACACCATTTCAAATGTGCCTATATGGGATGAATTGTTTTCAATGGAAAACATATTGTTCGGGGTTAAGTGGATCACAAATGGTAAAGCTAAGGAAATTGAAGGATACAAAGATTAAATTTTTAAAATTGGAGGGCATGTCTGCATCCATCGCATACACAATATCTTCAACGTAGAATTAAGGCAAGGTGTTGTAGGGTATAGTCATCCCTACCAACTAAACTCGTCAATCGACCAGCCAAGTCAACTGTAGTTGTCGATTATGAGAGTCATTCTGATAAGAAGTTAGAGTTGACCGAATATATAGTTAAAGAATGTAACCAACTGGTAACAAAATATCACAACACATATACATGGATATGTAAAGGAATGTAAGAGAGGTTGTTCTAAATAATAAAATGCTTTGATGGTTCTCTCTCACACCTTTTATGTATGTATGTATGTCTATATATTCTTCTATATGATTTTGTAGTGTGTTTGTGTGTGTGTGTTTCTCTATGTAAGGATCTACTAGTAACCCTTCTCGTACTTTCCCTCAGATTAGAACCTTGGTTATGTTGTCGATAGTTCTGAACTCGAGCATGCATTAAAAAGGCACATATATGTTAACTTTGTAAGACAATCATGAATGGTGGGAGCATAAAATTACCAACTATATTAGAAACTATGCAAGAATAAATTGATTGACACTAGTAGAATCCCACACTTAGTTCTTCTCAGAGATGCACAAATGATTTCTAGAAGCTATTCCAGAGGCACTTTATGAATATCTCAGCCAATATAATGCGCAAACTAACTTCCAATGATAAGTTGATGCATAAAATCATAAACGAAGGAAGAACAAACCTAAACGAGTGGTTCGAGAGGATCGTGCAAGACTAGATTTAAGAACAAACAATCAAAGATAGAGATTCAATCCAAATCATCAAGAATAAATTGTATAAAAAAAATTACGACGAGTTTTTTTGAATTGTTTCTTTGTTACTTCACAAATTTATCCTAGAAAAAGGAGCAGGCAACATCACTGAGAACTGACCCATCTTGGAAAAACCTCCTCCAAACTCTAATTGGAAAGAGAAACAAGATGGGTGGGAATGATTCTTGGAATCTAACTGCAAAGACACCAGAGAATATTGGGAATACTCTTAAATAAATGAGCATAAAATAAATTATGAACATCGTCGACCGCAAATAAGTCGGGCTGACATTGGGAGGTTGGATGATCCATGAGATGGTATAAAGTTGAAGTTGAATTCAAAGCATGCCCAAGTAAAAAATGTCAGAATTTGGGAGGAATATAACTGATTCAAGTGCAAAGTATGAACATCGAACGCAAACCCATAAACACTCAACGGATATACAAAAACTAGAATGGGACAAGAGACAAAAGAGGCGAGAAGAGTTGTGAAATGAGAGGGATCCCCTAAAATCTCATATAAAACCTATCCAATAACGGTAGATCATTGGAGCATCCCTTGAGAGCACCTCTAAGGTTCCTAGGAGGTGGAGAAGCTTACAATTGAACATGGAATCTGGTGGTGTCCAATAAGTAGATGACCAAGTTGATATGGAGATTGACAATTCGGGACCCGTGGTTCAATTTTCTCCCGCAAGAAGTCCTAGCCTGCATATTGCATACTTCCTGTAACAAAGAATTCATGTGGATATGCAATCACCTAGGGTATGGTGCCAAACTAACAATGTTGGTCAGATAATATACATGGTTTTCATTGAAGCACAATAAAATAGACTGGAAGATATAATAATTCATGTAAGAGACCTCACGAAGTTCGTCCCCCTACCGTATTTATTATTGGGAGATTCGAATTCAACAAACAGTGAAAATGAATTGATGTGACCCCGTTGGGGACGATTCATTGAGTATATGGACAAATATTGTCAGACAGATATCCTGAGTCCAAGCATAGAATAAGGGCAGTTAGCAATTAAATATGTCCCTTCTGAAGAACTACAATAGATCATATCGGTCAAGTCGACTATTCCGACATCAATTGAAAAAAATAGCTCAACTTCCCATTTGAATTCAACGTAAATCCTTGCAATAGTCCCAGCCTCAAAAAAATATAATAAAGTGACAATGGGGCTCAATCATATCCCGATTTATGAAGGAGACGAGGATCCCAAATGACATTGGTTTGTTTGCAAAAAATTCTAGGATGCAGGCGACATAAAAGATGAAGATAAACAAATGGCACAATTTGGTGCCATGCTTCGAATGTGAGCCCCTACCTGGTTTATGAATTACATAGATAATAAGCAATGCTCGAATTCATAAATAAATAAAAATTTCCTCACATTGTTTAAGACTCAAGACATCAGTCACCTGACAACTCAAAAATTGAAAGAAATCAAGAAGAAGCTAGGTGAAACTATCTGTGAGTACGATAAAATGTTCAAATACCTTTTGAGCCAAATTTCCTATGCAATCAATGAGAAACTTCTTGTACAATGGTACGTAGAAATACTATTGCAAAAATTTAGAGTACCACTATGTATGTACGATCTCTCGGCATGTGAAGAAATCCTGAAAAAAGCTCAATGAATATAAATGGATGGAGAAGGTGCTTTGAATTCATCAATCATTGAAAAATGACTAGAAGAAAAACTTTTGTAATTACAACAATTAATTAAGAACATGTCGATCTCCCACAACGAACCATGGCGTACAATATTTTACAGCAAATTCCACACAAAATATTATTGAAAATTCAACGATGCCCTAGACCCTACAATCTGTGAATTCATATTGAAACATTTTGTGATATATGTGAAAGAGTAACAAATCATGCTACAAGGGACTTCCCACACAATCTGAGAAATGTGCATCCAAAGTGGTATCACATATTCGAGGAGAATAATCACTCAACTCAATAATGTCGGCTAAATGGGAAAAAACCAAACAAACATTCACTTAGTGTATCACACACAAATAGTCAACCAGTACGTCGACCAAGTTGGAAATGGATACAGAGGTCAAGGTTGAGGAGGATATCAAGGCCTTGGACAAGGAGGACGAGGAAACTTTAACAAAGGACAAGGTCGAGGATGGTATTACTTCTTCAACTATTGGAAGGACGACCACATCAGTCCAAATTTCCCAATCAAAGATAGAACTGATCTTAAGTTTTGTAACATTTGTGAAGTTAGAGACCACTCACTCGAAGAATATCCAATATTAATAAAAAAAAGTAATGAAAAAAAAATAAATAAAAATATCTTACACATGGTATCAAAATATGATATTTTTAATTCAAAGAACCTCTATGTAGCAACATGCTCGAGTACTAGTGAGGACATTTTTCCAGAACCACCAAATCAATAGAAGGGTGGTCAAACTACATATCCTAACCTAGAATATGAAGACAAACTAATTAGGGAAGAAATGAAATTCTTTAGAAACATAGAATAAGAAAAAACCAACAAAGGAAGACATGAGAATATCTCAAAAATTGTACTAGATGAATTTTTACAACTATTGAAAGAAAAAAATTCATTCGATTGATTGATCGACCTATTGAGCATCTTGAGAGAAAATAAAGACACAAAAATACCTATCAAAAGTTTGTTTCGATTATCACAGGAAGAAAAAAAAAATGAATTGAACCCTAAAGTGTACCTTGAAATCGACATAAATTTGATCAAACAAGTTGTAGTTGACTTTGGGTTCCAAGTAAATATTCTTCCAAGAGAAACATGGGTTCGGCTTGGGAAACCACCTCTGTAACCTACAAGGAATTTTCTGAAGTTAGAAAGTCATAGGTTTATTCATCCAATTGGTACATTGAAAAGTGTAATAACATCTATAATGGGAATTCCGATGAGATTCAACTTTGAAGTAATCAACCTAGTCAAAGGCATCCCCACCTACCCTGCATTAGTCAGATGACCTTGGGGACAGAACATGAGGTCCACAATCTCCCTCGAAAGAGATAGAATAAAATTAAAATAAAGTGGCAAAAAAATAATAATCCCCCTGGATCTAATGGAAGGAAAACCTTGGGTCGAGACATGGGATGAAGAACATAAATCATGTTAACTATATCAAGTCATAAATGAGAAAAAGGATAACATAGAACCCAATACAAAAAGAGAAATATTACTTAGTTCTCCATTTTCAATAGGCCAAACTTGGATATGGAACTATACAATTAGAAAATGGAAAATTATGAATCAAAAGAAAAAGAGTGTTGGTCAATAGAAGTGATACCAATAAAATGATACAAATCATGATTCTCAGTACAAGCAATACCTATTGTGGGCAAAATAATTCTCAAAAAGACACCAACATTAATTCCAACACATTCAAAACAAATAAACATTTTCGGTTCAATAAAAGGAACTCCCCATCAATGCATGTTGATGAGGTTTCCAAGTCAGTCGAAGATCAACGTAGAGTACAAATTATAGTTGAATCCTTGAAAGGACAAGCAACCCATTGGTGGGAGACACATGCACTTCAACTACAAACATGGAACATTTCCACCCTTTACTTTGTCAAAATATTTGGTGGGAAAAGACTATCATCCAATATCAACATCTCAATGTTCAAACCTAGGCTCAACCTAGTTGCTCACATCCAACAATGTGAGAAAGAATGGAGAAAAGAATGCTATAAATACAAGAGGGTATGGACTGGAATGAAACAAAAAATAACTTCCTTAAAGACTTTGAATTCAGACCTAAAGAGACATTGTTGCAGGACGCAACAACAGAGATAAAAAAATTCTTAGAAAAACCAAGTCCCCAGGAAACTCAGAAAAAAGGAAAAACTAAGGCGGATATGGATTTGAATTCGACTTGTAACTTAATATTGATGCACAATTAAAATAATATTATATCTTGTCGAATAGACATGGAAAACATCCAGGAGTACTCTATAACCAAGGAAGAAAAGGAAGAGAAAGATGATACATAAAAACCTGATTTCTCGTCAATCTATAATCAAGTTGTGGAAGGAGAATGACAATTGGATGGGTCAAAAGCACTAGAATAGATGGTTGCAGAAATTAAAACCAAAGAATTTGACATTTCAATAGATGATCAACCAAAAATGGCTAGAGTAGGTGACTATTGGTCCGACAAGCAAACCATGGAAATAATGGACCTGCTAAAACAATATCAATATGACTTTTCACGCAACTGCAAAGACCTCAAAATATCATTACAAGAGATGGGTGAAATGCAAATAAAAATCATCCATGGTACCAAAATTGTTAAAAAGACGACCATATAAGTTGGCACACAAATATAAGCCCATTGTCCTAAAAGAAATTGAAACAATGATTTTTGGTGGCATTATATATCTGAATGACAAGTCAGAATGGGAAATCCCCATGTTTTTGCAACCTAAGAAGCATGAACCAATGGAATTAAGAATATGTGTTGACTTCCAAGGACTAAAAAAACTCACAATGACCAATCCATTCCCAATGCCATTTGCTGATGAGATTATCAATGAAGTAGTAGGACATTAAAGTTACTCATTTACTGACGACTTCTTTGGATACAATCAAGTATCTAAAGTAAAGTAATATCGAGAAAAAACTACATTTGCCTGTGAATTCAGATCATTCACATACAAAGTTATGTCGTTTGGCCTAAAACATTCTGCAAAACTCTTCTCTAGGATAGTGGTAAAGGAATTTCAAGAAAATATTTATAAAACATTGGTCGTGTACTTTGACGAATGGACTATATAAAACCCACTAAAATATCACATCCAATGGTTAAGAATGATACTGGAAAGATGCAGTCAGATCCAATTATTTTTAAACATCAAAAAGTGCATCTTTTCCACGCCTATAGGCATATTACTGGGCCATATTGTATGCAAGGATGGGATAACAGTCGACATGGAAAAAATTGAAATCATCCTTGACTTGAAACCACCAGTCAACCAAAAACAAATTAAGCTATTCCTTGGACACACAGGGTATTAAAAAAAAATCAACTTACACTACTCTGACATCACTTTCCCAATCGATGAGATTTTAAAGAAAGAATTTGAGTTCCAGTGGAGCCAGGAATGTGACAAATATTTTGAACTATTAAAAAGAAAATTGGTAGAAGCACCCATCCTACGATTTCTAGACTAGTCAAGGAAATTTCATGTTCATGTCAATGCCTCAAATGTCATTTTTGGTGCGGTCTTAGCTCAGTCATACGATGACATGGTCGACCACATGAATGCATACGCTAGTAAAAAACTAAATAAATCATAAAGGAATTATTTAACAACTAAACGCGAAGCCTTAGCAATGATTTTTTCTCTACAAATTTTTTGACACTCGTCAGGTTATGTTGTCATTGATGTCAAAGGGTTGATGTCAAGTGGTGTCATAGTGATGTGTTGTTATTGATGTGTGATTTCATATATGAATTGATGTGTATATGGATTGATGTGTTGTAATTGATTTCAAGGTTGATCTCAAAGGAAGTTGAATCATTGATGTTATTGATTTTTGAATCATGTTGTCATTGATGTATGTCGAAGAGTTCATGTCAAAGGGAGTTGTATAATTGATGTCGTGTCAAGTTTGATAGGAAGTACAAAATGGATGAACTCTAAAGTGGCTCCCTTATGTTGAAATCCCTCACGGGAAGACACTTTGTGAAGTCCAAATGGTTATCCCCAACATTATGGTTTAGGAACCCAAGTTTGGTTGAGGAATAATGTAATGAATATCAGTGAATTTGCAGGTGAGACTATTCTAGATGGATAGTACATGTCGTTCCATTTCTGGTGATATGTGCTAGGAGACTTAGATCCTCATGGCTAGGGAGATATATACTTGTGAAATTGGAGAACAATCATGAGTTATCTATAATCCACTAGAAGGTCAAAGAAGTCAAATTATTCTAGAAACTCCTAGAAGAAATTGACTAGTCAAAGTGGGTGAAACTAGGAGTTAATCATTGGTTAAGTTGTTACAATAAGAAAATGATTAAAAATAAATTAGTTTCAACTAGAAGTGGAGAGTTTAGTATTTTTGGATAAAGTGGTTATAAGTGGACAAAGTGGTTAGAAGTGGGTTAGCCATAAAATAAGGAAGTTGGTTAAAGTTGGTTAGAAGATAACCCCTAGAGGAAGCTACTTGGAGAGTATAAGTAAGAGAGCAAGGGTATATTATGTAGAGGATCTTTGAGAACATTGAATATCCATTATTTGGTTAAAGGTACATTTTCGGTACTCATGGATGCATCAAAAGTTTAGCAAGTCTGAGGTAGCAAGGAGGTTTTACGATCAAAGTTTCAGAGCTTCAAAAAAACCCTAGTTTCTGAAGTGTACACGGGATGACAGTGGATGAGGTCATGCACGTATGTGGGCTAACAATGGAGGAGGTCGCATACAAGTGAAAACATCATGAAGAATTGAGTTTATGTTGGTTCCAGGTTCCTGAAGTCTAAAGTAAGTTCCAGATCAACATTCTACAAGTTCATATCATCTACAAAAGTTCTGGTATGATTTGATGGTTGTTTTTCATGATCAAATATGCTTATGGTATGGTAAATGCTTGAAGCATTCTTGGTATAGCTGTTATGAGATCTGGATATGGTATATGTTGGATGGTTGATTGAGTGAGAAGAACTCTCATGTATGGTACAATTCTGATATGATTCCTATAGCTCACATATTTGAGCTACTTGTACTGGTTGAGGGATATGTATGATGATGTTTTCATTGCATAGGTTGGTTGTAGTGACAGGTTGGATGCAATGATAGGTTATTGGTGGATGTGACAGAGGCAATAAAGTTTCATAGGTGAAAAATAATGGATTCCCTAGTTTTTTGAAGGTGTATGTAGGATGACAATGGAGGTGGTCATGTACATACGTGTGTTGTAGTATAGACAGGTCGCATACATATGCATGTTGCAGTATAGACATGTCACATGTCTGGTTTTTGTTTACAAGTTGGGTCTTGTACTTGAGGGTTGGATTCCTCTTCTCAGTTGGTGCTGAGATATGCAATATGGGTCTTGTATTGAGATTTGGTGCTCTCTTGTAGTTGGTGCTCTTTTCAGTTGGTGATGATAAACCCTAGATATTGTAATCTCCTATAACACATAATACAAAAATTTTGCACATATATATGGTGTTCTTTGTATCTATTATGGTGATGGTTTATAGACCTATAATATTGATTAATGTTGTTGATATATGCAAGTAGCTAAGTATGAATGAATAATATTTTGCTAACTAAAGTTTTGAAAGAAGTGTAAAAATATCCCTACACTAATTCACCCCCCCCTCTCAGTGTGGTCAGTGTGTCCAACAATTGGAATCAGAGAAGGCCTTCATTATAATCCTTACAAGCTTTAAGGAGATCCATGGACACACAAATGTATGAACATGCAGATGAAGTTCCCTTATTTGTTGAGACAAATTACTCATCATGGATAATAGAAATGAAAGGGTATTTGAAGGAAAAAGGAGTAGGTGTTTGCAACATAGTTGTTGGTGGATCATTTCCCTTGAAGAATCATTCAAAATTTGCAGCCCAAAAGGAAGCAAATAATAACAATGTAGCGGCACTCAAGAGCATCTTCAATGGACTCTCAGGTTATGTCAAAGAAATCATAGGAAAAAATTCCTCTGCCAAGGACCTATGGCCAAATATAGAGAAGGTATATCAAGACAAAAGAAAAGACGCTAAAGAAAATTCCATCAAGGACAATGAAGGTAAAGACTCTCCAAAATATTTTGATTGCAATAATTCTAAGTGTGATGATGTTGAATGTTATCCTACAAATGAAGAAGAAGATCTAGAAGTAGTGTGTGCATAATCAACTGACAATTATCTTATAGATGAAGAGGAAGAACTATTGAAGTTTAAAAGAAACTTTTTATCTAAGTTAGATGATGTTAGCATGGAAATAGGACATTATTAAAAAAAAATTGAGAATCTTGAAAAATGCACTAAGGAAGTCCTAGAAAAGTACCCAAGGCATACCATGGCACTAAACAAATGCTCAAGAAACAAGAAGAAAGTAAAAGGACCCAATTAGAAGAAAAAGAAGAAGAGATCAAGAGACTAAAGAATGGAATAATTAGTCAAGCATAATGAAAGAAGAAGGTAGATAATGAGCTTAGAAAAAACCTTGAAGAAACAAGAGAAATCAATGTCAATCTAAGGATCCAACTTGAAGAATCCAAAAGGATAGAGGAACTATTGAAGAAACAAGTAAATGAAAAAAATGAATCATTCCATAAGCTGGAAGTAGAAATAGTTGATATCATAAGGAAAGCAGAGAAGTCAAAAAGGTTTATGAAAATCTCAACAATATTGGATGAAATCTTGGATAGTCAAAGATCAAATGTCAAATCAGGTCTTGGATACAACAAGGAAGAAACACACTATGAAGCTAGCACTTATAAGAAGCATGATGTAAGTCCTTCATTTTAAAAAGGTGGTAGTAAAGATGCAAGTCAAGCACCTACACAAAGCAAGGAAACCTTCAGAGGATCAGGATAAGGAAGATACAAAGAAGTCATTCCTATACCTCAAATCAAATTTGGAAGAGAGACACCTTCAAGGTGAACACCAAAGCACAAGTATGAAAATGTTTTTCATGGTCATTGCTTCTCATGTAATGAATATGGTCACAAAGCTTTGGATTGCAGACATTATGCAAGGAAAGATGTTGGAAGATTCAATAACATCTTAAGATGTTGGAGATATAATCAAGTGGGACACATTGTTTTACATTTTCACAACATGAGATGTTATATTTGCAGTGGGTTTGGTAAAAAATCTTAAGATTGTTGTAATTCAAGACGACAATCAATGTGGAGTGTTTCATATAGCATGGAAAGAAGATAACATGTAACTTGGAAGGAAGACATTGTTGAAAGGATGAAAGCATATAGTACAAATGTTGAGAAGTTGGGACACCCTTAGAAGTTGATGAAGAAGACTGAACACAATGACAACCATGAGGCAAGCCCAAGATTAAGTATTTTCTGAGGCATAATACCTCTTTTCGGAGGAACCTTGTTTATGAAGTACATCATGAGTTATTTATAGTGGGGAAAATCCCCCTATTACTATACCAGGGTAAAACTATAGGCAGATCTATGATCTCCCTTAAAAGACAATCTAATTCCTAAAATACCCCAAACACTCTAAACAAATGAACAGAAAGAGATCAGAAAGTAGGCCAAAAGTAGTACCTTTAGTCCAATGTTCGATATAGACTACCTCTAGCTTTGTATCTCCCAGGTTGCAAGTCTCCTCCCAAAGATGACATGCAATAACACTTAGGCAAGAAATGCTACAAATATTCTATCTCTACTCATCAATATTAGGGTTAGATATAAACAATTATGAATAAATCAAATGAAAAACATAAAGATATCATTTCGGATGGAAACAATATTCTTTTATTCAAATGCAAAGATCGAAAATTACAACCTTTGTAGGTCGACGTTGTTGCGAACCTAGTACGGGATCCTCTTAATACTGCTCTAAGTGCACTATCCCAATGCTTTCTCTCACAATTAGTTGATCACTTCAAGGGAAGGGAAGGGATTGTATGGGAGAAAAAGGCTAGAGAGGGAATGTTGAGGCAAAAACTCAGAAGGGATTGCAAATATTTGGGCAAGGAGGGAAAAGGGAGTTGGGCAGAGTTTCACTATTCTAATGCTTGATTTTGGAATGGGGCCCCAATACCTCATTTTATATGACAAAAGGATAGTTATTTGTTTTGGGGACGGGCTACAATAGATGAATTGGTTAGGAAACCCTCAATAGCCTGTACACTCCACCGAATTCCTTGCAAATTTATTTATTTTTCAACTTTTGGAGGTAAACGCGGGTTGTTTAGTATGCAACTAGCATATGTATGCAGGATGTCTAACATGAAACAAGTGTATGTACACGGGAATTACTACAACATAGTGCGTACATGCTCCAAAAAATGGTTTTTTAAATAAATTTCCTCAGTAGTGTTTTGGAAAATTATGCAAGTAGAAAGGTCAATGCCATGTATGCATAGGTATGGAATTTTAAGGCTATAACATATGCCCCCTAATATGTGAGGTCATAAGAGAATCAAATGGCCAAAATACATTACAATATGTTTACCAGCGGGAATGCACAAAGTTGAGTGAGCCTGGGACCAAATTTGAGGAGGTCACCATCTGAAAAACCATAATAATCTCTCTAAGGCGGGCATACCCATGCTTGTGATGAACTAATCATGGCTACCAATCTAGTACATTGCAGATCCATGTCATATAAATGTCTATATAAAGTGTAGTCGCGAGCAATACACAACGGATCTACATCTCAAAATCATTTGATGATATTCAAATACAATACAATATGCATCATCAAGAAGCATCGGCTTGTGGCCAGAGATGAGGGATTCATAGCTCGAGAAAAAACTTCAAGATCTTCAACAGCTTAGGTAGGAGTACAATAAGAGTGTAAGACTCACTACTCTAAGGTCTTTGACAAGCCATTGGGAAAATACTAGAGGATCTCGATGATCAAGCACAAAACTTCATCGATTTTGAATCCAAACTTGACTGGACTCACATGATGGCCGAATCATGAAAGTCAAGAAACAAAATACAGAATGGCCAACTCAGGTTGGATAAAAATTCCCTTGGAAAAAATCACAACAGATGATCAGACCCAAGCAACGAAATATTGACATAAGTATGTGATGCAAGGGGCACCACAAACTCTCCATATGTTTCGAAGAGTAACCAAACATAGTAGGAAACAAATCTATGTAGTGAGAACAAATTACAAAGGTCATACTAGATCCAAATTCTTGGTGAACATACGAAAGGATGTGTTGTGTCTAAGGACGACTATCTTGTTGTCGAAAAAAGAATGTATATTTCCTTGTCCCCTCTTTTTGCAATATTTTATTTTTTGTCTTTTTTAATTTTTTAACGAGCTTGAAAAAGAATAAAATAATGCTATGCTACAAAGGAGGAACAAGTGTCGCCACCAAACAAACTAGTTCCAAGTGCATGGAACATACTAATGTTCAAGGCAAGGAGACATGTGCAGGATAAGGACACTCGGGAAAATTCCTCCATGGGTCAAGGTGTCATATCGCAAAGGAAAAAAAGTGTTGCAAGGCTTGTGTATAAGGAATGCTTTAAAGGTTCAATTGAGAGCAACATGGAGCCGACAATAGGCCAAAGATGCAAGGATGAGACCTGCAATGCGATTAAGAACACAACAAGACCCCTTCCATGTGAATTTTTTATGAGCCCAGGGAAGGTAAGATTTGTGGGCTTTTCACGTTTAGAGAGTCTGAAAAAATGCAAAAAGAAAACTCCAGGGAGTGTCGTTTTTTCAATTAGTCCAATCGACTCGAAAAAGGGGTAAACTTGCACCGAAAGGACGTCTTTTCAAAACCATTTTAACGAGTGTGACAAAGACGAGATCACTCGTCTATATTTTCAATTTTAGGGAGTATGAAAAGAGCTTAACTATGGACTCACAAACATTTTCTAGGTTTAGTCTCCTTAGCCCGAAAAAGTATAAAATCTATCTGAGGAGAAATCTCTCGGCGAGATGAATCTCTTGAGGTGTACCTTTTTCCGCAATAATCTACTGGTTGGAAAAAGGGTTAAACTCATTTCAATTAGATGTTCTTCTAGACCAATTTAACAAGTTTGAAGGAACAAGGTCACTTGACGATCTTTTCAATTTTAGGGAGTCTGAAAAGAGCTTAATTGTGGACTCTGGGGGGTTCCTTTTTCGTAAGTAATCTCCAAGGCACAAAAAAGGTGATAAACCAAAACCAAGGAGAATGTTCCTTTTTCGAAAATTTAGTCCCTCGGGCCCAAAAAATGGTTAAACTTACACCTGATAATACTCTTCTAGTGAGCCGAAGTTCCTAGAGCATATCCTTATTCGTAAAATTAGTCATCCAGACCGGAAAAGGGGTAAACTACCACCATACATATGTTCCTTCAAATTCGAGTTTGGCGAGCGTGACGGGAAACAAGATCGCTCGACAATATTTTCAATTTTAGAGAGTCTGAAAAGGGCTTAAAGAAGAATCCAAGGGAATAATTTTCTCAAGTAATCTAGACGAAACCAAAAAGAATAAATACAGTCTCATTGGATGTTGCTTTTGAAATTTAAAGCGAGCTTGAAAGACAACAAAGCATGCTCATTAGGGAGTCCCGACGGTAAGGCCAAGAATGATTATTAACAAGAAGAATGAGGCTTTGATATGTAATCATGACGGGACTAACAAGGACTCCCAAGCCTATAGTCAAAACTGATAGCATGGATGCCAAAATGCAACAAAGGATCTACCTAGGGCATCCATGTAGAGGTAGGCTCTACCACCTAATTACGACACTTCTAAAGTAGCAAAGAAGGTTTCGTGTCGCACTTTGGTGGGGTCAATCCGATGGAAAAGTGGAAAAGACAACGAGATGAAGAAAGATGGGAGTGAAAACCTAACTTATATGCAAAAGGAAAAAAATGACTTTGAGCAAGGGATGACGTAAATGTAACCGATCTCAAAAAATTACCAAACCATAAGGACTAGATTATCAGGATGACCGAACTCAAGAGAACTCAAGAAGCCACCAAGACATGAAAAGTGAAAAGGGGACCAAATTAGGGCAAAAAGGGCCAAAAAAGTCTATAAATAGAGGCGGACAACTCATTTTTACCATTGCAACTTGGAAATTAACAAAAAGTAAAAATACCCCTTTGTCAAAAGAGCGCATTCTAGGAGCTATGGTGGACAAAAAAAAACCCTGCTATGACCAAGTAAGTATAAATCCCCCCTCCTATATTTTTAATTCATCCCTTTGTATTTAATTTTGAGTTTGGGAAGTGCATGCCCTTGAAAAAGGGTCGCATCTATATGTACGCAAGCTGTATAAGGGAAACCTGCATATGTACTCGGGCAGAGTAATAGACAACCTAAGTACATACGTGACTGTGTAAACTAGAGCCCCCGCACACCTCCTTTTGATTTGAAAAAATAAAATGAAAGAGAGTAAACCCTCACCAACATTGTGTGTGACAGGATGTATGTGCACTGGAGAGAGAGGGGGCATGAGGAGATAGATGTCTTGGTTGAGGAGGACCCTGCGACGGTGGCTACACTAAAACAATGTAGACTTTGGAAATTCTTTCAATGTCTGTTCATGAGGGAACAACCAAGGTTACTTAATTACTTGGAAGAGTATTGGAATCCAGACATAGAGGCACTCATGCTGGAGGGTCAATCATTGAACCCAACCACGAAGGATATTTACTTCTTGATCGACCTCTCTAGGAGAGGGGAACTGGTTAACTTGAGGACTTTTCCTCCAGGGCCATACAACATTGAAGACTACATTGTGTCACATTGTGAGGATGGTACCAAGAAAGTAGGTTCTTAGGTACCAATTCAAAATATTTCTAGATCTCTTTATGAGTGATTTTACTCATGATCAGGGAAATTACTGGATCTGCAACACTCCATCATGCCTCCTGTGCACAGATGCACTGTGCATTTAAGTGTTTAAAGGCAACCATTTTTTTCTGAAGTACTACGATGCTAGTGTGCATGAAGAGACAACTCACAAAGTGTCGTAGGCGTACCAACAAGAACTTTGGGTTTGATACCATTTTGTGTTCCTTCTTCTTTGAGAGGGTGCGCAGTCTCAGTCCTAGAGAGATAGTACATGGGCATATTGCCTCCTTCCCAACAGTGTGGAGGTGATTATTATTATTGTATAGACAGGGTGGGGGAAGGACCCAAGAGGCCTTCGATGAAATATTCTTCAAATGGTGGTCACATCAGATCCCTACGATAGAGGACTATCCCTATGCAAGGATAAGTTGCCTTACAGATCGAGACATGCCCATGCCCCCTGGAGAGGAGCGTGGCAAGATAGGTAACATATATTTTGAAGTTATTAAATTTTTAATTTTATATATATCATTTTTATGTAGGCGTTAGAGTATTAACTTACAAATATGTTATGTACAGGTGTGGGACCCGTTCGACCGACAAAATTCGCCAGGTCTAGAGATCATTCTCGACCAGAGGCAAGACCAAAATCAACAGGAGGACCAACAGCTGCGGGAGGACCCCCAACTGGAGAGGCTGACAAAGTCCTACAATGAGTGGAGATGAACCTAATTGCTCTCACTCGTGAAATTCCTATGGCTTAGATCGAGGATCTCCCCCAAGCTATGCAACCACATGTAGTAGGGGTGCCTTGGACATAGGTCTGGTTATTCCATCATCTTGTGGATGCCATCATCCACTATAGTAGGGCCAACAATCTTAGACCTTATAGAACGATGGACTATTTATGTGTCGAGGGCACTTTTTGTACTATTGTTTTTAGGGATTAATCCCAACAATGTATATCGATAACGTTTGAGGCCTTGATGCCCAATTTTGTACTCATGACACCATTTTTGGACACACACACACACACAAACACACATATATCTTTTTTCATGGAAGACATTTTTCACAAATGTATTTACATGTGTATCTGTGTGCTTTTTATTTTACATGTGAGCAACATGCCAATCTAAAACTTTATTATCTAGAGTATCAGTTAAATGATTAAATATCCTAGGAACATGAATATAAGTAATATAATCAAAAGATCATTGTAAGAGACGTACCCTAAGGAACCATCAGTGAAGAGTGGGATCGTAAACGTGGTAAACCCCATTTAACTAGGACATAACCAGTTGAGCATCTAAGTAAACCCGAAGGAGAGAAATGCCATGTGACAAAGCATCACGTAGAAATTATATTACTGCACTGTACTCGACAACATTATTGGTTGTGTGACCTAGAAAAATACCTTCGGAAGATAGAAACTGGCCTTCAGGTGTGAAAACCACCCAAGCTATGGAAGCAAGCCTCTGGGTGTGTCAGATAGAATCATCCACAAACCAAAATAAAACCTCCGATTCACTTGACATCTGCCACAGTTAAAACGAAGACACAAAGAACTACACGTCCACAAAATAAAAATAAAAAAGACAAAAAAAATGTATAAAAGGCTACACATATATACAAGAATCCACCTAGGTGACCGACCTATAAGTAGTACTTATTAAGGTAGAGCCCATTTATAGGCTCTGTTAAGTCATTTCCCTCAAAATCAACCAGACGGTAAGCACCCTTCTCTAAAACCTCTTTCACAATGAAAGGTCTGAACCACATGGGTTTGAACTTGCTTGAACCGAGGGGATCTTTGTCTTGGTCATAAACCATGACAAGATCACCTTCAGAGAAAATTTGAGGGAGAACAGAATGATCATATTGACACTTGAATCATTTCTTATGAGCCTCGTTGGCTAAGGCTGCATCATGACGCTACTCATCGAGTTGCTCAAGACATAAAAGGAGTTATTCAAGCGACGTGGTTTTAAGTAGTAGTTCTACTTCCAACTTTAAATAAGGGATCTGTCACTCAATGGGTAAGATTGCTTCTAGCCCATAAATGAGTTGAAAGGGTGAAAAACCAGTGGAAGTCTTTACAGAAGTTCAGCAGGCCCACAACCCTGAGTATAACATCAAATTCCAATTTGACTTGGACGAATTGATCGTCCGCTAAAGAATAGTCTTAAGAGACTTATTCATAGCTTCAACTTGACCATTCTCTTGTAGGTAATAGGGTGATGAATGTTCTTGTTTAAACCCAATATTTGACAATAATTCAATCATCATTTTATTCTGGAAGTGACTGCCATGGTCTGAGACAATCTCCTTCGGGATACCAAATCTTGCTATTATCTAATTGAAAATGAAAAGGGCAGCGATTTCGCTAGCATTATTAAACGTCAGCATAGCTTTGACTCACTTAGTGAAGTAGTCGACTGCTACAATGATATAGCGATGCTCTCTGGCAGAAGTTGGGTGACATGTAGTGAAATCAATCCCCCACTTGATGAAAGGACTAACAACAATGACTGGAAACATAGGAACAGGGTGTGCCCCCATCTTCTGACAAAATATTTGGCATTGGTGACACTTCTTGACCACCTCAACACAATCGTTGATTAACGAGGGCCAGAAGTATCCTGCGCATAGAATATTTTGGGTTGTTGCCAACCCAGAAAAATGACCACCACATGCTCCGGTGTGATAGTTGTTCAAAACAAGATCTTCTTCTTCTTGCATATGACATCGTCTAAGAATACAATCTATGCCCGTATGATACAAAGTGTCATCGAGAATGAGATAGTTTCTCGCTTGGTGTCGAATTCGGCGATGCTCATTGCGAGAAGAAAAAGTGGGGCACTTCAAAGTCTGAAGATACACAAGTATATCTCCATACCAAGGGTTTGAAAATGCAATTAGAAAAATATATCCATTGATAGGAGACTCTTCGTGAATAATATCACCAGACTCGATCGGTAGTTGCGAAATTAGTTCAGCAAAGACCAATGACTTTTTAGATTTGTAGAGACAAAATCCATGTCAAATTCCTATAGGATAACTATCCATCTACTGATATTTCCTCCAATGACTCGTTGTGTTAACACATATTGTAAAGGTTTGATGATGATAATGAAAGTGGTCTTGCGAAGTAATATATAGATACATAACTGTTGGAAAGCATGGACAGTTGCAAAAGAAATTTTATCAACATGAGAGTAGTTGAGTGCCAGCCCAACTAGGCCTCAACTAAGATAATATATAACGTGATTTTTGAGCATTTCATCCTCCTAAACCAAGACCATGCCGATGGTCGACTCTGCAACATCTAAATACGACAAGAAATATCTGTTATAATCAAGAGGCCGGAGAAGAGGGGAAGTGTTGGCCCTTGACCAAGTTTTGGGAGATCCTTGGTCAAGTTGACCTATTTTGGGACTTCGACAACCTATCGAAGATGGAGAGCAAGATGAAGCAGAGATTGTGGGATCTCAGCCCCCTTTTGGGTCCTTTTTGGGATTCGAGAATATGTAACGGGAATGGGATGTCGGCCCATGGGTTTACCCATGTTTAGGCCTATTTTGTATGTGTAAATAGAAGGCTAAGCAATGTAAGAAGAGTGCGCAAGTGTTGTGCAAGTTGGCTAAGTGCTAAGAGTTGGATCTATGTGATCAAGAATTGTAAGGCTTCGTGTATACTATATGAGACTTGTAGAGCTAAGTTCAAGTTGTTGTAAGAGACTGTGAAGACTTTGTGTTGTAATGCAAGGAAGGAGGATCTAGTGAGCTGCACAGATCTCATGTCCTATGCAAAGTAAGGGTTTTATGGCTCTGTGCATGTAGAAGACTGATTGAATCTAATAAAGAAGAAGAGTTGGTGGACGTAGCCCCAGAGTGGGGGTGAACCATGTAAATAATGTGTTATTTTTCTCAGTGCGATGTTCTAATGTGTTTATGTGTTAATTTCTAAGTGCTTTGATATAGTTAGATAGATATATTTATGCTTTGTTCTTATTATGAATATGGATACTAGATCTGACATCTGTGAACTTGCTTAGTGCTTGAATCCACAAGATTTTCTAAGTGATTATATATATTAGATCTGGGTGAATGTTGTGATGCTTTGTTTTGTCTGCGAAGTAGATATTGGTTAGATATTGATGAAGGTTTTCCATTGAGTGCTCTATTAAGTATTATATTCATAGATCTGTGTCCTAGCTAAGGTTGCAGACGCCTGAGTATTGCAACCACCCCTGCCTCTACCTCGGGTGAGACATCATCTTCTTCACAGGTGTTGTTGAAAGGGTTGGTAGTTAGGGTTTTGTTGGTGCGTTGTTGTAGCGTTGAACCCTGGGTCTGCCCATGTGCCAACAGGAAGACTTCAGGGAAAATTTCAACGCTTCAAAGGAGTGCTAAGATGCTTCATCCCAATAGAATGGGACCCATTTTTTCAAAATATGCATGAAACCTTTAGTGATCTTGACATAATTAGCGACAAAATGTCGAAGAAAATTCACTTTCCCCTGTAATCTCTGAAGTCCGGGTATTGTGCACGAGGGAGGCAATTGAACTATTGCCTCAACCTTGAGAGGATCGACCATGATTCTTTTTGTCAACACTATGAAACCTAATAAATGACCTGACGTCATGCAAAAATTACACTTATTTGGATTCAATTGAATCTGATAGTAGCGACATTGTTCAAAAAATACCTAGTGGAGTCACCAATTCTGCTAGCGGGGAAAATCCCCCTATTACTATACCAGGGTCAAAGTATAGTAGAGCTATGATCTCCCTTAAAAGACAATCTAATTTCTAAACTACCCCAAACACTTTAAACAAATGAATAGAAAGAGATAGGAAAGTAGGTCAGAAGTAGTACCTTTAGTCCAACATTTTATGTAGACCACCTCCAACTTTGTAGCTCCCAGGCTGCAAGTCTCCTCCCAAAGATGACCTGCAATAAAACTTAGGAAATAAATGCTACAAATATTCTATCTCTATTCATCAATATTAGGGTTAGATATAAACCATTACGCATAAATGAAAATCATAAAGATATCATTTAGGACGGGATAAAGATTCTTTTATTCAAATGAAAAAATCGAAAATTACAACCTTTGTAGGTCTATGCTTCTACGAACCTAGTCTGGGCTCCTCCTAATACTTCTCCAAGTGCACTATCCCAATGCTTTCTCTCACAATTAGCTGATCACTTGAAGGGAAGGGAAGGGATTGCATGGGAGAAAAAGGCTAGAGAGGGAATACTGAGGAAAAAACTCAGAAGGGGTTGCAAATACTTGGACAAGGAGGGAAAAGGTATTTGGGCAGAGTTTCACTGTTCTAATGCTTGATTTTGGAATGGGACCCCAATACCTCCTTTTATATGAAAAAAGGATATTTCTTCAATTTGGGGACGGGCTACAATAGGTGAATTGGTTAGGAAACCCTCAATAGCTAGTAAACTCCACCGAATTCGTTGCAACTTATTATTTTTTGCAACTTTTGGAGGTAAACATAGGTTGTTTAGTATGAAACTAGCGTATTTACGTGGGTTGTCTAGCATGCAGAAAGAGTATGTATGTAGGCAATAGTGCAGTAGGGCACATATATGCTCCAAAAATGGTTTTTTAAATCGAGTTCCTCACCAGTGTTTTGGAAAATTATGCAAGTAGAAAGGCAAATGCCATGTATGCAAAGGTAGGGAATTTTAAGGCTATAACAGTGATGTGATACTAGATAGAGGTATATCATTGATCTATTGAGGGAAATACTTCGTACATGTTTAGAGGTGTTATTGTTGCATTATACTTGTTGTAGTGAATTTTTTTTAGGAAGATCTATTGTAGTACATGGTTGATGCATATGTGAGCTCTATCGATATATCTTGAGATATATTGTGAGAAGAATTTGTTTGGTAATCTTATTATATGGTTAGTTCATGCTTGAGGATACACATTATGATTTTTTTGCACAGGGGCAGACCTAGGGTTCAAATCTTCAACAACACACCAAAACAACCCTTACTACCGGCCCTTTCGGCAACACCTGCGAATTAGATGAAGTCTCACCCGAGGTAGAGGTAGGGGGGTTGTGGGAATAAAGTGTCTACAAACTAGCCGAGACATAGTTCTGTGATCAAAATACTTAACAGAGAACTTAGAAGTTAACATTCATTAGTCTTTAACCCTTTATTCACATCGCAGGTAAAACCTGAATTACAGAGCATCACAGTATTCAACAAAATCTAACACATCCAAGCACTTAGCACATATAAATAGATCAGATATAGAATTCATTCATATCACTAAGCACTAAGGTACTACATTAGATGCATCTAACATACATAAAGATTCAACACTAAGAATAAATCACATCAATAGCACAAAGCAATCACAACATAGGATGTACGTGGTTCACCCCAGTGTGGGGATACGTCCACCAACTCTTTGTCTTCTTTATTATCTTCTTTCAATCCTATTACATGCACAGAGCCACAAAAACCACTCCACATAGGACATGAGATCTGCATGCACCTCACCAGATCCTCCTTCTCTGAGATAGGTCACACCACAAATCCTTCTTACATAGTCTGCACACAAGCTTCTTATAATCACTTGCACTTAGCTCTGCAAGTCTTAACACATAGTATGCACAAAGCATTCACAACTATTTGCACTTAGCTCACTGGCTTATAAATGAATCCTTATTACATCGCCTAGCTACTTATTTATACATTATAAAAGGGGCCTAAACATGGGTAAGACCCATGGGCCAACATCCCATGCACGTTACATAAAACCTAATCCCCAAAAATCCTACAAAAGGAGGCGATATCCTGCTATCTTCACTTCACCTGGGTGCTCTGTCTTCGACCGGCCTATCGAAGTCCCAAAAATGGTCAAACACGACCAAGTTTCTCCAGAACTTGGTCAAGGGCCAACAGGCCCCCAACACTCACTTGTGACTCATCTCAATTCACTCTGACCTAGGAAACTCTACTTCGAAGGCCTCGATCTTGGTTCAAGCTGCCTCAAATTCCTGCTTCGTCAGAGTCTCCTGCCCAGTGAACTCCTGAATGAATTTCTCTGTGGTCGGTCCTTCCAAGTGTTTTTCCACTATGGTGACCATTTGTTCTAGCTGTACACCTTGTCCCTCGGTCTCCTAAAAAAGTGTGCAGGCTTTGTCTTGTGCCGACTGGATTCTCTGGGTCACTTCCATGAATTTACTATGGATGGCATGGACCTATTGTTGAACTGTGTGCTATTCCTATGACCTTTTCATCTTCTCAACTGCTGAAAGAAATTTTAGATGGGCTTGCACTATCGATGCTTTTTTCTTTGCCTCTTGAAGTTATGCTTCTAATGCTCTTAGTTATGGGTCCTCTGTGAGGCACTCATAGATCTGTGCACTGTAGTTTCTGAGTAGCTTACATTCCAAGGCCAACGCCTTGATCTTTTTTACTGCACTCCTGGCAGTTTCTTCTCTCTAGTATCACACTTCCTGTAGAGTGCTTGGCACTATGTGCAGTTACAGTTCTTCCACTCTTGCTTGAAGCTGTTGAATAGCTTCAGCGAGCTTCTCCACTTGACTCTCCACTGTGTCTTCTTCTATCTATGCGAGGCCCGACACAAAGCGAAGTGATCTGGTGACTGCCTTCTTGACTCCCATCTGTTCCGTGAGAAGATGTTCTTTTTCCTTCTGGATCTGTTCTCTTTCCTCTGCAAAATTAGCTTGGAGGTTGTCTTTTTCTTGCTTCTCAACTCGATGTTGCTCTAGGGATTCCTACTTTGTTTGTTTCAAGGCCTTTGTGGCATGTTCTTTCTCTTCCTATACACGATGAAGGTGAGCCTCTATCGCATATGCTAATCTGCGTAGTTGGGCAGGATCATCTCATACTTATATACCTTATGATAACGATTATGGCGTTGTAGGCACTGCGCGGATCGAGTAGAGGGCTTGTTGTACCCTTTTCAACTCCACCTCGATCCTGTCAAACATTGTCTCATGTTTGGATTTGTTTCACTGCAAAATTTCCTCTGAGGTGTCTGATGCAACTATGATGATAAGGTCAATATCATCCATCGTGAGTATAGTCAGTAATTGAGGCTTATTTTCTCGTGATTTATTCCATGCTGATGGTTTCTTCGGGGAAACATTTCTTTTCTTGGATGTCTCAGCCTCGGTGATGGGATCCTTAGGTGATGTCACTTCACCATGTTCCTATTTTTTTTCTTCCCCTTCATTCTCTTCCTAGTCTACTTTGTCATCTCCTCCTCCTCATGGTGAGTCTGGTGTAGTTTCCTTTGATGTGTTGTTCATTTCTTGTAATTTCTCCTTATTCTTTCTTCTGCTGTTGTTGGGTCCATCATACTCTTCTTGAGTGACTACAGGAATTTTGATGAGGTCGGGGTCAGATATTTCTATCTATTCGACTGGTACAAGGAACTATGTAGGCCATTCCTTGGTTATTTCTTCCATGTCCTCCTATGTGAATTTGTAAAAGGATTGGAGCTCTTCCTTGTGTTCATCCCCATGCATAGTGATGTAAATGAAATGCCTATCTATGTGGAACTTCACAAGTGTCCTGAACCCATGCAGAGTATTCAACGTCATGCAAAGGAAAGATTCAATGGACCTCTTTAGCTGTAAATAATATGTGTGGAACACCACATTGGATTGCCATTGTTTTTCCATGTCGCTCGAATACCAGAGCGTAGTGAACTTCGCGGCTAGTGGTTCAGACAACTCAATTTCAGAGAAGGTCACTCCTTTCGGCATCTCCCAAGCAATGAAGGCAATGATAATCAACAACCAACTAAAATGAAACTCGTAGCCCTGGTCCTATGCTTCACGACAATCTTTCTCCAACTGGTTGAAGAGGTAGCTCGCCTAGTTCATTTGCATCCCTTCGATGCATTTGCCTATGAGGTCGACGATGAACCCCATGACCTGCGTTGGTATGTTCTTCTTGATGAGATTACCAATGATCAACTGGAAATCTAGGTGCACTATACCATTTTAGATGGAGGCTACCTTGTAGCCCCACTTCCCCTTCTCTACATCGCCATAAGTTTCTTTTATTCACCGTTCCAAGGCGTGATCTGCAGCCTTCCCTGGGTAAAAATCCTGAGGGTCGGGTCCTTGCATGCTCAATCCATTGATCCGATGTATCAATGCCATATCTATGGTGATGCGTCGATCCAACCACAGGTAACCACCATGGTAGCATGATAGGAGGTGTTTAACACACATGTTAACCTCCTGATGTCTACCGAAGTGTGGGATGTTCATAACATTAAGGATTGTTTCTATTGCGATGTCCATGGTTCATGGCTGGGGGAATATATTTGTCTTATTCCCCATTTTCGTGGTCAAGTACTTGTGTGGTGCGAGCATGCCAAAGTTCTTGCGGTATCCTAAGTTGAAGTCACTAATCTTTAGCATCATAATCTGTCCTAATTGCATTCCAACTGCACGTATCCCCTTCGGGAGGTACACAGTGATCAGTGTATATTCAAAGTCCCTCGAGACGCTATCATGACTAACCACGCTAGCCAGAGGTGGGATATATTCAGGTAGGATTGATGAGATGAGCTTCACGTTTTCCAAGTCATCGCGATGCTTGCTCCATTTCTTTGTCACTGTTCGAGATGTCCCAAATCAACGTGCAGTCGATGGGGAGGCTTGCAATCCTCTTGTCGATGAGGCTTGTGCTCCTACAGACATGACCTTCTTAGCCATAAGGTCTATTAGGATCTCCTCGAGATACTTTTCTACTGTGATAAGGTCCCTCGACATACACACTCATGATCAAATGTTTCAGATAGGTGGAAAAACACTCAAGGTAAGTAGAACAGGTGGTGAGGTCTCAATAAGCGCTGCGTGAAAGAAATTAGTTCTTTATGGGCTCAGATAATTACAATTGGAAAAAGTGTCCCCAGTAAGACATTCGAATGGTTAAATAGATAACATCTTAATGGACTCCTCCAATGGGCAGGAATGCCTCAACTAATACAATTCCATCCATTATGGCACGTTCCCAATGATCCAATGGCGAACATTCTGGCAATAACTGTGTTTCTAGCTATTCTGGAGCATCATTCTAATGGTCAGGATGCCTCCAACGATCATATTTCTTCGTCGTGGCGAAGTTCCATTCAGTGTTGTTATGCTATTCCAACGAGGTTCAAGTTCTACAAACTTTCCTTCTGCGATGTCCTCTCTGGAACCTCCTACAATTTTTCTAGCTTTGCTTTCTTATTACTGAGCTTTCTTTCTTTCTTCCCCATGATCTGCATCTCTGGATTCCTCTTTCCATTATTGTTCTTATATTTTCTTAGCATAGTAACTTCACACTACTGAGGATCTTTCACAAGGTTCGAGGATAATACTTCTTCTCTTACTATTTCTGGAGTAGGTTCTCTACTCTCCTGCATGGATAAGTTCTTTAAGCATTCTTGTGTTCTTTCGACTTCGATATCTAGGTCTCTGGCCCTCAATTGCTTCGACTTGTCCTCCTGTTCTTATATTAAGCACGCTATTCTCTTAGCCATGAAATCTCTTAATTCTTGCTTTTTCTGTTCCATAGCTTCATCTTCTTCTTTTCTTCGGATCTGATCTCTCTCAATCCATGTCCTTCCTAACAAAAGTGCAAAAGGGGAACTATTCTCAACAAACTTAATGACCTCAAATTCTTCTGATGTTGATGTTCCATGACCACTCATAGGTACATGAGTAAGAATTCCACATAGGGTTATCATCTTTCCTTTAAACAATCCTATTCCTCCCAATGAAGGAATCATAGCAGGCTTTCCTAAGATTTCCCAAGTACTTTATGTCATGATGTTCACCTATGTTTCTGCGTCCAATACACAGTCTATGTTGAAGTCTCCTATTCTTGTTTCTATGCACTCTTTCGCTTTTAAAACCTTTGATAAGATGATGTCTCTTTGATCATTCAATGTTTATTTCATTTGCAATAATATAGCCTCATATTTTTTCTGGTTCTTTGGCATATTCTTAGTCCCTTGACCTTCTTCATGGTTTTCTTGTTTCATGTTCATCTTTTCAACTTTATCAATCATTCTAGGGCAATCCAAAACTTCATGTCCAGTAGCCTTACAACAAATTCAAATAGGACCTCTACCAGGGCATTCCTTAACAATATGTCTCGGTCTTCTGCAACTATAACAAAGAGTCAATCCTCTCTTTCTCTTAAATGATCCCCAACCTTTCCTATACTGCGCACTAGGATCACAGTGATAGACCTGCAAAAAATACTTTATAGGATCCTTCATCCACTTGTTAGTCCAAAAATTATTTATATGCATAGGAATAACATATCTTTCACTATTTCTATTAGATCTATTCATATCATATCTTCTTTCTTCTAGCTATGCCCTAGTTTTCAGTCTAGGACGAAATCTATCAAATACACCTAGATCCATTCTCTCGAAACAAAAATTTCCACTTATCTTACCTTTATCAGAGCACCAAGATTTAATATCTTACCTCTTTTCTTCATATCATACTTCTCTTCTTGGAACGGAGCTTTACAAGTCAAATAGAGTACTGCGCACTACAACAACAGATCGATGCACAGAGCTTTCTCTTTTCCTCAGTTCCCATCAATCACATTTTTAGGTCCCAGAAACAGAACCATTTGTTGGCACAGGGGTAGACCTAGGGTTCAGTGCTTCAACAAAGCACCAACAAAACCCTAACTACCGACCCTTTCGGCAACACCTGTGAAGTAGATGAAGTCTCACCAGAGGTAGAGGCAGGGGGGGTTGTAGGACTCAAGTGTATACAACCTAGCTGGGACAAAGTTCCATGATCACAATACTTAATAGAGCACTTAGCAGTGAACATTCATTAGTCTTTAACCCTTTATTCACATCACAGGTAAAACCTCAATTACAGAGCAACACAGTATTCAACAAGATCTAACACATCCAAGCACTTAGCACATAGAAATAGATCATATCTAGCATTCATTCATATCACTAGGCACTAATATACTACATCAAATGAATCTAACATACATAAATATTTAGCACTAAGCATAAATCAAATCAATAGCAAAAAGCAATCACAACACAGGATGTATGTGGTTCACCCTACTATGGGGCTACGTCCACCAACTCTTTGTCTTCTTTATTATCTTCTTTCAATCCTCTTACATGCATAGAGCCAGAAAACCCACTCTGCATAGGACAGGATATCTTCGCTCACCTCTCTATATCCTCCTTCCCCGAGATAGGTGACAACACAAAGCCTTCTTACACAGTCTACACACAATCTTCTTACAATTACTTGCACTTAGCTCTGCAAGTCTTAACACATAGTATGCACAAAGCATTCACAACTATTTGCACTTAGCTCACTGGATTACAACTGACTCCTTCTTACATCGCCTAGCTACTTATTTATACATTACAAAAGGGGCCTAAACATGGGTAAGACCCATGGGCCGACATCCCATACCCGTCACATGAACCCTAATCCCCAAAAATACCGCAAAAGGGGGCGAGATCCCGTGATTTCCACTTTGCCTAGGAGCTTCGTCTTCGACCAGCCTGTCAAAGTCCCAAAAATGGTCAAACAGGACCAAGGCTCTCCAAAATTTGGTCGAGGTCCAACATGACATATTTTTAGTGAATTCTTGACACATGGTTCTATGGAAGGGTTGATGATAGTATGATGTATTGTTGATTGAGACCTACTTATTGAGATACATTGTTGGTATATATCTTGGATACATTGGCACATGGTTTATGGTAGTTGGTTGAGGCATATCATGAGTGATATGAAACTTGTATGAGGTACATGGTTGGAATGTTGTATGGTTGATGATGCAATTAGTATTTGTGCATTGATAAATAACTCTTGTTGGTTACATTGGCATATATCTTTAGTATATGGTTGAAGTACATGTTTGGTACACATCTGGCACATATTCTTGGCATATGATTGAGACACATTTCATGATATATGATGTATAGTACATGAATGATGTGCATGGTTGGCACATACTATGGTGATATAGATACATCTTGATGAGTCACAATTTGATCTATATATGATACATGATTGGTAAACACTGTGTACATTATTAGAGGCACTTTCTAGTTGGCACATGGATGATGTGGAATATATGTATGGATATATTTCTTTTGCACATGCTGATTGTGGTACATGAGTAGTCTTGGTTAATGCACATCTTGGAGATATTGTGCATATGGTGAATAGATTTGACGTGGTTGATGAGATTGTTGTGATAGTTTTGTTTGGTGCATGGTTAATGCATTGGTTGGTGATACAAGATTGGTGTATGGTTAATGCAGTGATTGGTGATACAGGTTTGGTGCATGGTAGATGCAATTTTTGATGGTACAGGTACAGATTGATGGATCATTGTATGATGCATGGATATGTCCAGGTATCATCAAAAGGAATAGCAAAACATGGTATGATTGATGCAGTATTGTTGAGAAGTTGATCAATGTTCCGATAGAGAAGTAACATACACAACAGAAGTAGAGTATAGTGTAATATATTGTTCACAATGATTAGCCAACATCTTGCAGAGAAGAAAGGGGGAGATGTACTCATAGGGGTAGTTATTCATTTTCCCTTGATTGGTTACAAAGGTATGATTCTAGGAGGAGAGATGATAGAGATGATCGTAGAGGGAGCATTGGAATCCATTCCATCAATATTGCATCAGATTGATATCCCTTGTCAAAAAGGGGAGATATTAATTAAATGCTTGGAGATAAACCCATAGGACAGTGCAACCAGGAGGAGCAACCTTAGAGATATTTTAGTCAGGGGGAGCATCCCCAAAGAGATATACCCTTTTACATTGATGTCGAAGGGGGTGAGATAGAAACATTAATGTGGAGAGGTAGAAACATTGATGAGGAGCGATGATCACAGAGGGAGCATGAACATTGTCATCATTATTTCCATAAATTATTAGTGTTGATATCAATTTTGGTATTGCGATCAATGCTAAAGGGGAGATTGTTAGGCTATGTTGTCATTGATTTCAAGTTGTGTCATAGTGATGTGTTGTCATTGATGTGTGATGTCATAGATGGATTGATGTGTAGATGGATTGATATGTTGTCAGTGATGTCAACATTGATCTCAAAGGAAGTTGTATCATTGATGTTATTGATTTTTGGATCACGTTGTCATTGATGTATGTCAAAGATTTGATGTCAAAGGGAGTTGTATAATTGATTTCGTGTCATGGTTGATAGGAAGTACCAAATGGATGAACTCCAAAGTGGTCCCCTTATGGTGAAATCCCTTATCATAAGACGCTTTGAGAATTCCAAATGGTTATCCCCAACAATATGGTTTAGGAACAAAATTTTGGTTGAGGAATAATGTAATTAAGATCAGTGAATTTGTAGGTGAGACTATTCTATATGGATAGTACATGTCATGCTTTTTCCAGTGATATGTGATACGCCACATAGATCCTCATGGTTAGGGAGATATGGCCTTGTGAAGTTTGAGAACCCTCATGATTTATCTAGAATAATATAGAAGGTCAAAGAAGTCAAGAATGTAAAAGAAGTCAAATTATTCTAGAAACTCATACAAGAAGTTGACGAGTCAAAGTGGGTGAAACTAGGAGTTAATCAAGGGTTAAGTTGTTGAAATAAAAATATAATTAAAAATAAATTAGTTGCAACTAGAAGTGGAGAGTTTAATATTTGTGGAGAAAGTAGTTGTAAGTGGACAAAGTGGTTAGAAGTGGGTTATCCATAAAAGAAAGAAGTTGGGTAAAGTTGGTTAGAAGATAATCCCTAGAGGAAGCTACTTGGATAGTATAAATAAGAGAGAAAGGGTCTCTTATGTAGAGGATCTTTGAGCATATTGAATATCCATTATTTGGTGAAAGGTACATTGCAGGTACTCAT
>SNQJ01S0099332.1:49593-63666 GCA_010110895.2 Picea sitchensis | reverse complement strand
ATAAGGATAGGCAATGTAGAAAGAGGTCGATGTGCTAAGTGATAAAGGAATGGCTAAGTGCTAGATCTATGTGATCAAAGGATTGTAAGTACTCTGTGCATATTGTGTAAGACTTGTAGAACTGAGTGCAAGTACCTGTGAGAGACTGTAGAAGGCTTACTGTTGTAATGCAAGGAAGAAGGATCTAGCGAACTACGTAGATCTTCTCTCCTGTGCAGAGTAAGGGTTTTAAGGCTTTGTGCTTGTAACCGATTGACCGAATACTATAAACAAGAAGAGTTGGTGGACATAGCCCTAGGGTGGGGGTGAACCACATAAACATTGTGTTGTCTTGCTTTGTCCCTTGTCTTGATATGTGTATGTCTTCTTTTGCTAAGTGGTTTGAGATGATTAGATATATATTCTTATGTTGAGTGTTCATGATGGATAGAATGTTATATCTGATATATGTGAATATGCTCAGTGCTTGATCTGCCAGATCTGATCTATTTTCATATCATAAGTTCTTAAATACGTTAAGATTCTTGAGAATGTTGCGAAGCTCTGTTTTACCAATGAAGTGATTATTGGTTACATATTAAGGAACTAACGGTGTTAAGTTCTTTATTAAGTGTTCTAATCATAGATCTATGTCCCAGCTAAGGTTCTAGAAACCTGAGTCTCATAACCACCCCTGTCTCTACATCAGGTGAGACTTCATCTACTTCGCAGGTGTTGTTGAAAGGGATGGTAGTTAGGTTTTTGTTGGTACGTTTTTGTAGCATTGAACCCTGAGTCTGCCCCTATGCCAACAAATCGTTCCATTGCAAGGACCAGAAACTGTGATTACTGGGAACTGAGAAAGAAGAAGCCTTGTGCGAAGAGTTGACATGGAAGCTTTGTGCGTAGATCTGTGCCTTAATGCACATTATTTCTACTTGATTTGTAAAGCTCTGTGCTAAAGAGAGAAGGTCGAATCTGAAAGAAAGAAGCCTGATCTGCTGAAAAGAGATTGGATCTGAAGAAAAGAAGCAAGATCTTAATGCTTTGTTCTCTAAGAAAGGTAAAAGTGGAAAATTATGACTTAAATAGGTAAGATATGCAAGCTATGTGCTCTGATAAAGGTAAGAATAGTTCAAATTTTTAAGATTTGGAAGCTTTGTGCCCTGTAAAAGTAAGATAAGTGGAATTTTTTGTTTCTAGAATATGGATCTAGGTCTATTTAATAGAGTTTGTCCTAGTTTGTAAGCTAGGTCATTGATAGACAAAAGAAGATTTGATATGAGTAGATCTAATAAGAATAGTGAAACATATGTTATACATATGCAAAGAAAGAATGTTTGGACTAACAAATGCATGCAGGATCCTAGAAATAATTTGTTGCAGGTTAGCTCCCATGATCCTAGTGCGTAGTACAAAAGAAGATGGGGATCATCTAAAAGGAAGAGAGGATTAAACCTCTGTTATAGTTGCAGAAGGCCGTGACATGTTGCTAAGGAATTCCCCAGTGGAAGACCTAGTTGTCTTTGTTTTAAAGCTCTAGACCATGAAGTATTGGATTTCCCTAGAATGATTGCTAAGCTTGAAAGAATGAACCTGAATCAAGAAAACCCTAAGTCAGATCTAGAACCTACAGATGAAGCTCAAAAAGAGTCAGAGAAATCATTGTTATAGATGAAAGAAACCCTGAATGACCACCGACATGTCATCTTATCAGAGATCTTCAAAGAGAAGGAATACATCAAAGTAAGAATAGGATAATTTGACATTGACTGTGCTCTAGATGAGGAAACACAGGTGAATATTATGCTAGAGAGAACCTGGGAAGCTATAGGAAGGCCTGCTACGATCCCTTCAATAGGAGGAATAGGTTTATTTAGAGGAAAGATAGTAAACCTATGTGGAAGGCTTTCTCGGATACCTATGATTGTCAGTGGAACTTCGATGGAAGAAGACTTTGATATTATTAAAAAAATTTAAGACAACGCCCCGTTTACCATGCTAATAGGAAAACCTTGGATTTATAGAGATCAAGCGAGACAAAAGGAAGAAGAACAAGTTTTGGAACATAAGAAGAAAGAGTTAAAAGATTTTATGAACATAAGGATCACGCACTTGATTGAGGAACAAGAGAGTCAAATACAGATATTTATCACTAGCAACCCAGATGTCGAAGCTAAGAGAACACTAGAGGATCCATAGAATATTGAATTACCTATTCTAGACAAAGAAGAAGTATTATCTAGGAACCCTAAGAAAGAATTTCAACAGTGCGAAGTAACTAAGACCAAAGAAGAGAAGAATCAGAATGAGAAAAGCACTATCGAGATGAAGCTCACTAGAAAGAAGGCTAGAAAGTTAAGAAAGAAGAGGGATAAAACTGAAAAGTTACAGGATGTTCTAGAGGAGACCTCGCAGAAAGAAAAATTGCAGAATTGGAGCTTCGCTGAGATATCTGAACAATGACACATGGCACTTCGCCATGAAGAAGCAATATAGTCGTTGGGGCCGATATATCTATTCAACTTCTTCTCCGAATGGACAGAAAAGAAATAAAGGTTCATCGTCAGAATGTTGGACCGCACCATAACAGATTGAACAAGAGTTAATGGAGGCTCATACCCGTTGCAAGCCAACCATTGTCGAATTAACTATTTATCTCGGCGTGCCATGCACCGAGAACACTTTTGCTAATAGAGAATTCGATCCCACGGCATAAGTCGAGTTCATGTAGTGATCATTGTGCTCTCCTTCTCTATCTCCTTACCGTGTTTGGGTTGTTCCTCGATACCACAAATTGTTTACCTTGAGTGCGTATGTCTGAAGCATTGAGCCCTGCATAGAAATCCGTTGAGGAATTTTTGATCGACTTGATGACCAAGAAATCCATGTCAATGTTTGAAGGTATCCAGGCTTCATCTATGAAAACAATGCAAGCGTCCCCATCCACTTCTCATGGAGCTGGACCGTCCCGTGAGAGGCGAATTAAACACAAGGATGACTTAGCGTATGCTAAGCTCATTCTGAGCATTCTACCTTCTTATCTACCACCCCTGAGCGGTGCAATAAACTGAGATAGTGTGCCCCAAGATTTTGAATATGAATTGGTCACTTTGTACCTTCCGAAGGGGATACGCGCAGATCAGGATAATATTGCAGCGTTGAAGTTTAGCGACTTCAACCTCAACGACAGGAAGTGTACAATATGGTAGCCCCATATAAGTATCTGAATAGAACCAAAGGAAAGAATTCAAAGATTTTTCCCCAGTAGTGGACCATGAGCCTCGCGCAATCCACACTGCTTAATGTAATGAAGATTCCTCACTTCGGTAGGCATCAAGAAGTGAATGTCTGTGTCAAGTTGTTGTTGTCCTGCTATCATAGAGGATACTTATGGTTGAACCGCCAAATCACAGTTGATCCAACTTTGATCAATCAGATCATAGGGCTTATCATGCAAGGCCCTGACCCACAAGATTTCTACCCCGGAAAGACTGCGGATCATGCTCTCGCCCAGAGAATAAAGGATACTTACGACGATGTAGAAAAGGGCACGTGAGGCTACAAGGTAGCCTCTATCTAGAGCGACGTAGTGTGCCTTTCCTGTCAGCTGATCGTAGGTAAGCTAGTTTGCAAGAACCAACTGACCTAAGTAAATTGATTCGTAGTCGACCTTGTAGGGAAGTGGGCGGAGGGACTACAGATGAATTGGGTGAAGTACCTTATGAACCAGCTAGAACTAGATTACAGGGAAGCACAGGATCATGGATATGAATTCTACTTTAGCTAACTTCTTATCCTGATCACTTTCATTGAATGGGAGATGCTGGAAGGTGTGACCTTCTTGGACACCAATCCCTTTGAACCTCTAGCCACAAAGTTTAGAACACTATGGTACTCTAGTGACATGAACAAGCAATAGTAGTCGAATGATGTCTTCGACACGTATTATAACCAGTTGAATATATCCATACAGTCCACACCTCTCATCACCCCAAACACTCTCCACAGATTCAGGCCCTTAATGAAATTCAACGCGGACCGCCATTTCATCTATATCACCATGTGCGCTGATGAGCATAAACAATAGCTACAATCATACTACAAGTTAACAGAGGATGACTTACAGGAGATTACCAAGGAATGGTCGGTGGACCTCCTTGTTCCAGTGGAACCTGCAGAGATGTTTGATGTTGACAGCCTCAAAACTGCGTCAGATACAGTCAGACCTAGCAAGATAAAGAAGACCGAAGAGATCCATGATTTAGACAGTGCATCTGTGAAGACTGCCTCTGTCTCACCTGAGAAAGGAGGATATGGTGGAGAGATAGATGGCGCAAAAGTTGAATCGAAGAAAGGTGAAGTAACACTGCCAAGAGACAAGGAGGATCCCTCGAATAAAAGGAAGGTTTCCCCTCTGAAACCTTCTTCAAGGAAGAAAATGAAAGCAACCAGAACCAAATTTGAGACCATCCTCACCTCAGACGACTTTGAATTCATCGTCGCAACACTGAATGATGCTTTGCTGGAGATAACAAAGAAGCAAGAATCTAAGAAGGAGGAGGTGTTCAGTCGGATTAACGATGAGCTCCAAGGAGTGCAATAAGCACTACAGTCCAGTCACGCAGTATCCAATGCACCCCTGACAGTTGGAACACCAGAACTAGGAGATAAGCCCACTCAATTACACCGCATTGTTTATACAGTTGAAGCTCACCTTCAACGAGCTCAGGGAGAAACAACACAAGCCACCCAGGCTTTAGTGCAAGTATAGAAATACCTTGAGGACCAAAGAAGTGTTGCAAAAAAGGAAAACCTTGCTCTACAAGAGATATGGGATGAAGAAAAAGCAGAGCTACAACAAAGCAAGGAACAGTTGATCGTCGAGCAACTTGAAGTTAAGGAAAGGTTCAATAGATCACTTCTCTCTGTGACAGTCATCGAAGTATAGACCCAAGAACAAGTTCCACAGTAGGTGGCACAACTGGAAGAGGTAAACCAGAAACTACAACAATGCATCACCGACTTAGAGCTCCGCGCAGTACCTAAAACCCCACAGGAGATAAGGAACCAAAGAGAAGAATTTTCCTGTAGCATTGTTGACAGACTCAGTAACCACAACATCCATACCTATGAAAATCTCACTAAAAACCCAAAATTGCAGACACTGGAGTCGCAGCTTCAAGAAGCGAAGAAGAACACAGATACACTACAAGCGCAGCTGAAGACCCTGTTAGCTGTAGAAATGATGAAGAGATCTCAAGAACAACACATAGCTCAGAATCCGATCCATATGATTCAAAGCAAAGTGATGGAAGTCACTCAACGACTTCAACCTATGCAGGATAAGGCATGCCAGTTGTTTACAGATTTTGAAATCCAAGGATCAGAGTAAGAATAGGTCATCATTATATCATAACAATGCCTATAAGGGACAGTGAACGACGCAATGATCTAGGAGTTCACCGAATAGGAGGCTACAATAAAGCAGCAAGTCGAAGCAGCTTGACCCAAGCTCGAGGCATTCAAGGTAGAACTACACAGAACTAAGTAATTTGGGATGAGTCACAGGTGAGTGTTGGTGCCTTGTTGTCCCTTGACCAAGTTTTGGGAATTTCTTGGTCATGTTGACCTATTTTGGGAATTTGACAGCTTGTCGAAGGAGGAGTGCAAGGTGAAGCAGAGATCACCGGATCTCAGCCCCCTTTTTAGGACCTTTTTAGGTTTTTGGGATTATGTAATGGGATTGGGATGTCAGCCCATGGATTTACCCACGCTTAGGCCCACTTTTGTAATATATATAGAAGGATAGGAAATGTAGAAAGAGGTCGGTGTGATAAGTGCTAAAGGAATGGCTAAGTGCTATATCTATGTGATCAAAGGATTGTAAGTGCTTTGTGCATACTATGTAAGACTTGTAGAAATGAGTGCAAGTCCCTGTGAGAGACTGTAGAAGGCTTAGTGTTGTAATGCAAGGAAGAAGGATCTAGAGAGCTACGCAAATCTTATGTCCTATGCGAGGAAGGGTTTTGAGGCTCTGTTCTTGTAACTGATTGACTGAAGACTATAAAGAATAAGATTTGGTGGACGTAGCCCCAGGGTGGGGGTGAACCACGTAAACATTGTGTTGTCTTGCTTTGTGCCTTGTCTTGATATGTTTATGTCTTTTTCTTCTAAGTGCTTTGAGATGATTAGATAGATCTGCTTATGATAAGTTCTCATGATGGATAGAATGTTATATCTGATATATGTGAATATGATCAGTGCTTGATCTACCAGATATGATATATTTTCTTATGCTAAGTGCTTAAATATGTTAATATTCTTGAGAATGTTATGAAGCTATGTTTTACCAGCGAAGTGATTATTGGTTACATATTAAGGAACTAACGGTGTTAAGTTCTTTATTAAGTTTTCTAATCACAAATTTGTGTCCCAGCTAAGGCTGCAAACACCTAAGTCTCACAACCACCCCTGCCTCTACCTTGGGTGAAACTTCATCTGCTTCGCAGGTGTTGCCGAAAGGGCCGGTAGTTAGGTTTTTGTTGGTGTCTTGTTGTAGCGTTGAACCCTGGGTCTACCCTTGTGCCAACAAATGGTTCTGTTGCAGGGACCTGAAACTATGATTGCTGGGAACTGAGAAAGAAGAAGCCTTGTGCGAAGATTTGACATGGAAGCTTTGTGCGTAGATCTATGCCCTAGTGCACAGTATTCTACTTGATCTGTAAAGCTCTGTGCTAAAGAGAGAAGGTCATATCTGAAAGAAAGAAGCCCAATCTGCAGAAAAGAGGTCGGATTTGAAGAAAAGAAGTAAGATCTGAATGCTTTGTGCTCTAAGAAAGGTAAAAGCAGAAAATTCTGACTAAAATAGGTAAGATACGCAAGCTCTGTGCTCTGATAAAGGTAAGAATAGTTAAAATTTTTAAGATCTGGAAGCTTTGTGCCCTGTAGAAGTAAGATAAGTGGAAATTTTTGTTTCTAAAATATGGATCTAGGTCTATTTAATAGAGTTTTTCCTAGTTTGAAAGCTAGTTCATTGATAGACGAAAGAAGATTTGATATGAGTAGATCTGATAAGAATAGTGAAAGATATGTTATACCTATGCAAAGAAAGAATGTTTGGACTAACAAATGGATGCAGGATCCTAGAAATAATTTGTTCCAGGTTAGCTCCCATGGTCCTAGTGCGTAGTACAAAAGAAGTTGGGGAACATCTAAAAGGAAGAGAGGATTAAACCTTTGTTACAGTTGCAGAAGGTCAGGACATCTTGCTAAGGAATGCCCTGGTGGAAGACCTAGTTGTCTTTGTTGTAAAGCTCTAGACCATGAAGTATTGGATTGCCCTAGAATGATTGCTAAGCTTGAAAGAATGAATATGAATCAAGAAAACTGTAAGGAATATCCAGAACCTACAAATGAACCTCAGAAAGAGTCAGAGAAATCATTGCTACAAATGAAAGAAACCCTGAATGACCACCGACATGTCATCTTATCAGAGATCTTCAAAGAGAAGGAATGCATTGAAGCAAGAATAGGAGAATTCGACATTGACTATGTTCTAGATGAGGAAACATAGGTGAATATTATGCCAAAGAGAACCTGGGAAGCTATAGGAAGGCCTGCTATGATCCCTTCACTAGAAAGAATAGGTTTATTTAGAGGAAAGATAGTAAACCTATGTGGAAGGCTTGGTCAGATACCTATGACTGTTAGTGGAACTTCGATGGAAGAATACTTTGAGATTAATAAATTTGTCAAAGACACCACCCCGTTTACCATGCTAATAGGAAAACCTTGGATTGATAGAGATCAAGCCAGACGAAAGGAAGAAGAAGAAGTTTTGGAACAGAAGAAGCAAGAGTTAAAAGACTTTATGAACAGAAGGATCGCTCACTTGATTGAGGAACAAGAGAGAAGATCACAGATATTTAATACTAGCAACCTGGATGTCGAAGCTAAGAGAATACTAGAGGATCCACAAAAGATTGAATTACCTATCCTAGACAAAGAAGAAGTATTATCCAGGAACCCTGGGAAAGAATTTCAACAGTGCGAAGTAACTAAGACCAAAGAAGAGAAGAATCATAATGAGAAAAGAACTATCGAGACGAAGCTCACTAGAAAGAAGGATAGAAATTTAAGAAAGAAGAGGGATAAAACTGAAAAATTACAGGAGGTTCTAGAGGAGACCTCGCAGAAAGAAAAGTTGCAGAATTGGAGCTTCGCAGAGATATCTGAATAGCGTTACATGGCACTTCACCATGACGAAGCAATATAGTATTTGGGGCCGATATATCCATTCGACTTCCACTCTGAATGGACAAAAAATAAATAAAGGTTCGTCATCAGAATGTTGGACCGCGCCATAACAGATCGAACAAGAGTTAATGGAGGCTCATACCCATTGCAAGCCAATCATTGTCAAATTACCTATTTATCTCAGCACGCCATGCACCAAGAACACTTTTTCCAATTGAGAATTCAATCCCACAGCCTAAGACTAGTTCATGCAGTGATCATTGTTCTCTCATTCTCTATCTCCTTATCGTGTTTGGGTTGTTCCCGATACCATGAATTGTTTACCTTGAGTGCGTATGTCAGAAGCATTGAGCGTTACAAAGAAAGTTGCTGAGGAAGTTTTGATCGACTTGATGACTGAGAAAGCCATGTCAATGTTTGAAGGTATCCAGGATTCATCTACGAAAACAGTGCAAGTGACCCCATCCACTTCTCATGGAGCTGGACTGTCCCGTGAGAGGTGAACTAAACACAAGGATGAATTAGTGAATGCTAAGCTGATTCTGAGCATTCTACCTTCTTATCTACCACCCCTGAGCAGTGCAATAAACCGAGACAATGTGCCTCAAGATTTTGAATATGAATTGTTCACTGTGTACCTTTCAAAGGGGATATGCGCAGATAAGGATAAGATTACAGTGTTGAAGTTTAGTGACTTCAAGGTCAGCGACAGGAAAGTGTACAATATGATAGCCCCATATAAGTATCTGAATAGAACCAAGGGAAAGAATTCAAAGATCGTTCCCCGGTAGTGGACCATGAACCTCGCGCAGTCCACACTACTTAATGTAATGAAGATTCCTCACTTTGGTAGGCATCAAGAAGTGAATGCGTGAGTCAAGTTGCTATTGTCCTGCTATCATGGAGGATACTTATGGTTGAACCGCTACATCATAGTTGATCCGACTTTGATCAATCGAATCATAGGGCTTAGCATGCAAGGCTTTGACCCACAAGATTTCTACCCTAGAAAGACCGCAGATCACGCTCTCACCCAGAGAATAAAGGACACTTATGACGATGTAGAAAAGGGAATGCAAGGCTACAAGGTAGCCTCGATCCAGAGCGACGTAGTGCACCTTTCCTGTCAGCTAATCGCAGAGAAGTGCGCGGAGGGACTACAGATGAATTGGGTGAAGTACCTCGCGAACTAGCTAGAACTAGATTGCAGGGAAGCGTAGGATGATGGATACGAATTCCACTTTAGCTGGATTCTTATCCTAATCACTTTCATCGCATGGGAGATGCCGGAAGGTGAGACCTTCCCGGACACCAATCCCTTTAAACCTCTAGCCGCGAAGTTCAGTACACTATGGTACTCTAGTGACATGAACAAGCAATGGCAGTCGAATTTCCTCTTCCACACATATTATAACCAGTTGAATATAGCCATACAATCCATGCCTCGCATCACCCCGAACACTCTCCACAGGTTCAGGCCCTTAATGAAATTCAACGTGGACTGCCATTTCATCTATATCATCGCGCATGTTGATGAGAATAAACAATAGATGTAGTTATACTACAAGTTAACGGAGGATGACTTGGAGGAGATTACCAAGGAATGGTCGGTGGACCTCCTTGTTCCAGTGGACCCTGCGGAGATGTCCGATGTTGATAGACTCGAAACTACGCCGGATACAGCCGGACCTATAAAGATAAAGAAGACTAAAGAGGTCCATGATTTAGACAACGCATCTGTGAAGACTGCCTCTATCTCACCTGAGTAAGGAGGATATGGTAGAGAGATAGATGGTGCAAAGTTGAACCAAAGAAAGGTGAGGTTACACTGCCAAGAGACGAGGAGGATCCCTCAAAGAAAAGGAAGGTTTCCCCTCCGAAACCTTCTTCAAGGAAGAAAATGAAAGAAGCCAGAACCAAATTTGAGGTCACCAACACCTCAGATGACTTCGACTTCATCGTCGCAACACTGAATGATGCTTCACAGAAGATAGCAGAGAAGCAAGAAGCTAAGAAGGAGGAGGTGGTTAGTCGGATTAAGGATGAGATCCAAGGAGTGTAGTAGGAACTACAGTCCATCCGCATAGTATACAATGCACCCCTGACAGTTGGAACACTAGAACTAGGTGATGGGCCTACTCAATTACACCGCATTGTTGATACATTTGAAGCTCACCTTCGATAAGCTCAGGGAGAAATAACAAAAGCCACCCAGGCTTTAGCGCAAGTACAGAAAGACCTTGAGGACTAAAGAAGTGTTGCAGAAAAGGAAAAGCTTGCTCTACAAGAGAAATGGGATGAAGAAAAAGCAGAGCTATAACAAAGCAAGGAATAATTTCTCGGCAAGCAACTTGAAGTTAAGGAAAGGGTCAAAAGAGAACTTCACTCTGTGACAGTCATTGAAGTACAGACCCAGGAACAAGTTCCATAGTAGGTGGCACAACTGGAAGAGGTAATCCAGAAACTACAACAATGCATCACCGACTTAGAGCTCTACACAGTACCTGAAACCCCACAGGAGATAAGGAACCAAAGAGAAGCAGTTTCCCACAGCGCAGTTGACAAACTAAAATATCTTTCCTTGGAGTGAAAGAAACTCAGTAACCGCAACGCCCAGACCTATGAAAATCTCACTAAAAACCTAGAATTGCAGACACTAGAGTCGCAGCTCCAAGAAGTGAAGCAGAACATAGATACACTACAAGTTGCGCAGCTGAAGACCCTGCCAGTTGTAGAAAGGATGAAGAGATCTCAAGAACAACACACAGCTTGGAATCAAATCCATATGATTCAAAGAAAAGTGATGGAAGTCACTCAGTGGCTTCAACCTGTGCAGGATAAGGCATGCTAGTTGTTTACAAAGATTTAAATCCAAGGATCAAAGTTAGAATAGGTCATCATTATAGCAGAACAACGCCTAGAAGGGCCAATGAATGATGCAGTGATCCAGGCATTCATCAAACAAGAGGCCATACCAAAGCAGCAAGTTGAAGAAGCTCGAGCCAAGATCAAGGCGTTCGAGGCAGAATTGCATAGACCTAAGTAACTCGGGACGAGTCATAGGTGAGTGTTGGTGGAATGTTGGCTCTTGACCAAGTTTTAGGAATTTCTTGGTCATGTTGACCTATTTTGGGAATTCGACAGCCTATCGAAGGAGGAGCGTAAGGAAACATGGAGATCAAAGGATTTTAGCCCCCTTTTTGGGACCTTTTTAGGTTTTTGGTATTATGTAATGGGATTGGGATGTCGGCCCGTGGGTTTACCCATGCTTAGACCCACTTTTGTAATATATATATAGAAGGATAGGTAATGTAGAAAGAGTCCCATGTGATAAGTGCTAAAGGAATGGCTAAGTGGTATATCTATGTGATCAAAGGATTGTAAGTGCTCTGTGCATACTATGTAAGACTTGTAGAACTGAGTGCAAGTCCCTGTGAGAGACTGTAGAAGGCTTAGTGTTGTAATGCATGGAAGAAGGATCTGTGCAGATCTTCTTTCATGTGTGGAGTAAGGGTTTTGAGGGTCTGTGATTGTAACCGATTGATCAAAGACTATAAAGAATAAGATTTGGTGGACGTAGCCCTAGGGTGGGGGTGAACCACGTAAACACTATGTTGTCTTGCTTTGTGCCTTGTCTTGATATGTTTATGTATTTGTTTGCTAAGTGCTTTGATATGATTAGATAGATCTTCTTATGATGAGTGCTCATGATGGATAGAATGTTAGATCTGATATATGTGAATATGGTCAGTGCTTGATCTACCAGATATGATCTATTTTCTTATGTTACGTGCTTAAATACGTTAAGATCCTTGAGAATGTTGTGAAGCTCTGTTTTACCAGCGAAGTGATTATTGGTTACATATTAAGGAAATAATGGTGCTAAGTGATTTATTAAGTGTTCTAATCACATATCTGTGTCCCAGCTAAGGTTGCAGACACCTGAGTCTCACAACCACCCATGCCTCTACCTCGAGTGAGACTTCATATGCTTCGCAGGTGTTGCCAAAAGGGACGGTAGTTAGGGTTTTTTTTGTGCGTTGTTGTAGCGTTGAACCTTGGGCTTCCCCTGTGCCAACAAGGTCGCATATCTGATGATAGAAGTTATGTTATGTTCTTTTCCCTATAAGGAAACCCTCTTTTATTAGGGAAATTTATTGCGGCTATGCATCATTGTGAATATTGTATTCTGAGAGAGGAGACTGTGAGAGAAAGATGAGGAATTTATAGAGGGTGTGTTGTAGGTTGTATCCCTTCATTTGTTGGATAATAATAATGGAAGGACCTGGCGATTTCTTTGTTGGAAGTAGCCCACACTGGGTGAACCACTTATATCTGTGTCTCTTTTGTATTTTGTATCTTCTGTGTTTTATTTCCACATTTATTTTATTTTATTGCTCTACAATCCTATTTTTCTAATAACTGGTATCAGAGCGAAAGGTAACTCGCATGAAAATAGAGTTCCTAGTTCGAGTGGGAGCAATGGAAAAAGATGGAAAGTTTAGGGTCGAGAAGTTTAACGACCAAAACTACCAGTTATGGAAGATGTCGATGGAAGATTATTTATATTAGAAGGATGTATCCCTACCATTGGGTGGAATAGAAAAGAATTCAATGACCATGAAGGATGAAGAATGGGAGGTTCTTGACCAAAAGGCACTAGGAACGATACGACTGAGCCTGGAAGCGTCGGTGGCTTTCAATATTTCGAAAGAAAATACAACGAAGGATTTGATGGACACATTGGTTAAAATATATGAAAAACCCTCAGCGTCCAATAAGGTATTTCTAATGAAGATATTATTTAATATGAATATGTCAGAAGGTGGGTATGTTGTAGATCATTTAAATGAATTTAATACAATTAGTAACCATCTAAGTTATGTAAAAGTGGACTTTGATGATGAGGTTAGGGATCTTCTAATCTTGCTCTGATTTCCATAAAGTTGGAATGACTTGGTCATGGTTGTAAGTAACTCTTTCTCTGGTTCAAACACTTTAAAATTTGATGATGTTGTTGGTGTTATCCTTAGTGAGGAAATGCGATGAAAAAACACAAGTGAGATGTTCAAGTAATGCGTTGAACATGGATAACGGGGGAAGACAAATTGATAGAGGAAAGGGCTCATGGAAACGCGATAATTCTAGGAAGGGAAAATCCAAATCCAGACTTGGAAATATAGAGTGTTGGAATTGTGGAAAGAAAGAACATATGAAGAAAGACTGCAGAGCTCCAAAGAAACAAAGAGATGGAGAACAAGAGGAAAATCAGGAAGAAAATGTAACATGTGATGTGTTACAAGATGATTTAATTATTTCTGTAGATAATATTTCCAACTCTTTGGTAGTAGATTCAGGGGCTTCGTCTCATGCCACACCCCATAGGAAACATTTTCTAGATTATGTTCAAGGTGATTTTGGACATGTTCATTTGGGTGATGATGCACCATGCAAAATTGTTGGAATGAGAAAGGTAAAAATAAAGCAAAGGAATGGAAACCAATGGTTGTTGAAAGAGGTAAGACATGTTACAGATCTAAGGAAAAATCTATTTTCAACAGGGAAGTTGGCAAGTGAAGGTTGTATATCCATATTTACAGATAAGGTGTGGAAGGTCACCAAAGGATCATTGGTGATAACAGAAGGACAGAAGGTAGGTACAATGCATTTATGTACTGGTAATACTGAATCTTATATCTCTTTAGCTTCTACAGAAGTGTATACTACACTATGGAATCATAGGCTTGGACACATGAGTGAGAAGGGATGCATATACTTCACAAAAGAAATTTGTTTCCAGATCTTAAACAAATTGATTTGGATTTCTGTGAGCAT
>SNQJ01S0099332.1:22471-49583 GCA_010110895.2 Picea sitchensis | reverse complement strand
GTGGCTCTCGTTATTATGTTAATTTTATTGATGATGAAACTAGAAAAACTTGGGTTTATTGCATTCAAGAAAAATCTTATGTTTTTGATACTTTTAAGAAATGGAAAGCTTTGGTTGAGAATGAGACAGGAAAAAGGTTGAAGTGTCTCAGATCAGACAATGGAGGTGAATATTTCATCAATGAGTTTGATGAATACTGTTCATACCATGGGATTCGTAGAGAGAATACAATTCCAGGAATACCACAAGAAAATGGTGTGTCAAAAAGGATGAACAAGACAATCATGGAGAGTGCAAGGAGTATGAGATTGCATGATGGTTTTCCCTTATAGTAATGGGAAGATGTTATAGATATTGATGTTTACTTAATAAACAATGGACCTTCAATTTCTTTGGATGGTATAATTCCAAGGGAGGCATGGGCGGGTAAAAAGGTAAACTATTCTTTTTTGAAGACTTTCGGTTGTGAATCATTTGTCCATATTGATAAAGAAAATAGAACAAAGCTTGAGGAAAAATCTAGGAAGTGTACCTTTATTGGATATGATGTTAATGATTTTGGTTATCACTTATGGGATTATGAAAATAAAAAAACCATTAGGATTAGAGATGTTATATTCAATGAGAAGGTCATGTACAAAGATCAGTTGCAGGGACAGAAACATGAAAAAAACAAAACATAATACATAGTGCTTGATGAAATCATTGAAAACGAAATTCCAAAGGTACCAAAAAATCATAATATACAACAACAGGATCAACAGGTACCTCAAACTCCTACAAGTGTTGTTAGAAGATCTTCCAGGTTAAGTAGACCCCCTGAAAAATATTCTCCTTCATTGTATTATTTATTTTTGACTGATTCTTGTGAACCAGAATGTTATGAAGAGGCAATGCAGGTAGAAACCAAAAAGAAGTGGGAGTAAGGAATGAAAGAGGAAATGGATTCCTTGGTAAATTACCAGACTTGGGACTTGGTTCAGTTTCCTGCCGAAAAAAAAGAATTGCAGAATAAATGGGTTTACAAGTTGAAGGAAGAAGATGGAGGAAAAAATGGTACAAGGCTAGACTTGTTGTAAAGGGGTTTGCACAAAATAAAGGTATAGATTTTGATGAAATATTTTCTCTTGTTGTTAAAATGACTTCAATTAGGACTATTTTAAGTCTTGTGGCCGTAGAAGATTTGCATCTTCAACAGTTAGATGTAAAAACAACTTTTCTCCATGGGGATTTGGAGGAAGAGATTTATATGCAACAACCACAAGGGTATGAGGTCAAAGGGAAGGAGAATTTGGTATGCAGGTTAAACAAGAGCTCGTATGGCCTAAATCAAGCTCCAAGGAAGTGGTATTTGAAGTTTGACAGGTTAATGACAGAACAAGGTTATAGTATATTTCGTTCTGATCATTGTGTTTATTTTAAAAGGCTAGAAAATGGAAGCTATATTATATTGATATTGCATGTAGATGACATGATTGTTTCAAGGTCTAATATGTAGGATATAAATGTGATCAAGAAGAAATTATCTAATTCATTTGCAATGAAGGATTTGGGTGCTGCAAAGCAAATCCTTGGTATGAGAATAACAACAGACAGGAAAAATTGCAAACTGACATTGTCTCATGGTGAGTACATAGAGAAGGTGTTGGGGAGGTTTAGAATGTATTATAACCCTAAATTTCTCCAGACATGCATACCTGGAACGTGGCCCTCTTACTTATTATTTTTTCCAAGCCATCACTGAGTTGCTCTTCTTAAAAACTCATTTTTTGAAGATGTATGCGCCTTGCACCGTTTTTGCCTGCGTACACACGCCTGCTGCACCACTACAACCTGTGTACATACACTATCTACACCATTATAGCCCATCTATACTTGAAAAAGTTGCAATGAATTCATTGAGATTACGGGATATTGGGTAGTTTCCCAAATAATCCACCGCCTATAGCCCATCTCCCAATCGGATAACCATCATTTTGTCATATAAAATGAGGTGTTGGGGTCTCATTCCTAATCTAATCATAAGAAAAGTGAAACGCTACCCATTTCACATCCCCTCCTTGCCCCAAGCATTTTTATCCTTGTTGTGAGAATTGCATCAAAATTCCCCATTTTTCCCTTTTTCCTCCATCATAAGCCCATTCCATTTCCCAAGAAGAAGGTTGAGAGGAGAAAGATACGTGGAGGTTCACTTGGAGCTTGGTGAAGAGGATCTTAGATCAAGTTAGTGGAGCAATAGTCGGCACTGGTTGTAAGTAATCATTGTATTACCAATAAAAGAAGTAATTTTCCTGTCCTAGAACATGATGTGTTGAATGTTTTCATTTGTTTTATGTTTTTATTCTAACCTTTAACCTGTATTTATGTATGAAATATATGCTTGTATTTCCCTATTTATCTATCTTTTAATGTAGGCTAGCCTTGGGAGGAGGTTTGCAGTCAGCAGAGCCTTCAAGCACGAGAGAATATACACCGGACGCGGAGTAAAGGTACAGTTACCAGATCCTTCTTATTTTACTTTTCTTGCATAAGTTTGGGGTATGTTTGGGGTAGTTAGAAAATTAGGATACTTTTAGACGGTTTTGATCTTCCTACATTGTAAACCTTGGTGGAACCATAGGGGTTTTCCTGATAGCAGAACTGGTGACCATACTGGGGAAGCCTCTAGGGTTTTAGGGGATTTTTTGGGTGTTTGATTGGTTTTATACCTTTTGAGTTTTTGTTGAGTCTACTGAGTCTTTTAAGGGATTTTGGTCACCTGTTGGTGCCATACCAGTTCTCCATGCCCTATCAATTAGTCTGGTTATTTATTTTTTGACAAATTACAGAGGTTTACGTGACCTATTGTGGGTCAGCACACGTACATACGCGCCCTGCTTTATAGATAGACCCCATACATACACAGGCTTCTTAAGCATCAGTAGCATACCTATGTCAAGAGGTTGTTTTTAAGAAGAGGCAATCAACCTATTCTCAGATTGAGGTTTTACTTCTCAGGGTTTCTTGACAGAGTTCAGTGTCTTTGTTTTTATAGTCATAGCTTGGGTTAAATGTCAGTTTGATTGTCTTTTTGAATATTTCTTGTTTTTACTTTTGAAAGGGTTTTAGGGGAGTCTTTGAATTGTTGATCATCTTGTTTGATGTCTTTAGTGACTCCCTGCGATCCACAGTGGACCAAAGGTCAGTTTCAGTCTTGTCTTGTATTTCTTTTCCCCCTTTCGTTTGCTTTAAAGAAAAGAAAAAAAAAATTGTTTCAAGTTTTTCCTATTTAAATCATTTCCAAAAAAGAAAAAGAAATTAGCATAGTGTTGTTTTTTATTCTCATCTTGAAAGCATTTCAAAAGAAAAATAAGAAAGATAATCCTTCTTTTCCAGTGTTCTTGTAAGTTTTTTTTTTTTTTTTTGCAAGAGTCTAACAATATCAGTTGCACTATCACACCCTTTGTGTAAATAAATCTTTAAAACGAACGCTAAATCTAAAATTAATTAGACTTTTTGTTTGTAGGGTCAACCAACTAGTTTAGGGTTAGGGCCTTGAATTAGGTTGGAGAGGAAACTCTTCAAAGCCATTAAACGAACATCGGAGTCAAAGTTAGGGAGTGTTAAAGTCTAGTGATGTAAAATTTATCCATGACCCCCCTCTAACATCGGGGCTAAATACAAGGTTGCATGAGGAAAGGCAACAGAGATAACCCCTCCAAAGACGAACTAAACATAGTGGGGAACGCATATTGAGGATCTGTCGTGGGATACTATCACTCACATTTTCCTATGGAGGTTCATGGACCTAAAATCCTTTCGAAATCCTCAGTTATCTTCTAGACCACTTGATTTCTATACCCTGAGTAGGTTTCAGACTTGTTATCCTGCTCATTCGGTCCACCCGACTGTCGACTGTACCCTCCTAGTGACTGTTTGCAAGTTGGCAACTTAATTGCCTATATTCTAGGGAATTACACGGGTGACTGCAGGGGTATACCGTGGTACCTAGGGAAGACGTTGGGTCACACTTTGCAGAGTATACCCAGAGGGTGTTTCCATGTTCAAGTTGCACTTGCACCAGTAAGTTGCTCTAATTTTGGTTGGCGTAATTGTTCTTCCTACTAGATAGTGGTCTCCTTGATTTGCCTTTAGGAATTTTTAGTGTGTTCTCTGTGCTCCCTAGTTTTCCATAATGAGTTAGTCAGCCATTTATTTGGGTCTCTGGCCTAAGGTGGTATACCTCCCACTCTATCGGTCATGATGACTTTTCGTTCTTCCACTTAGAAACATAGAGCCGCCTCTTTATAGGCGTTGCTTTTATACCACTAGTTCACCAAGAGTTAGTGTGTGAGACTTTTACAAAATTGAACGATCCCACAAGGGGAAAAACTGTGCATAAGATCTTCGTGGATAAATTTCTCGATGATACTAACCAAGGAACCCCTTCACAAGGGTATTCTTTTGATTTTCCTTTCTTTGGAAACATTTGTGTCCCTTTGATGGTCACTTTGTACATTCCTGGGTTGGATGTGGGATTGTTGGTTTGGTTGGGTACCATTCCAAAAGTCACAAATTATATTGACACTTCTCAGTTAAACACTTTATATCATGGGCATCATATTGATGTTCCTTCGTCAACAAAGTCTTCTCCTCCTTCTCCCACCTCTGGTGAAAGTGTAGTTACTAATAACTGGAAGTCTAAATGAAATAGAAAGAGGAAGAATAGGAAGAAGAAATCACCAACCTCTGCAAGTCATATTGGATATAGGCCGTCAACCTCTGCAAGTCATGTTAAATACCAACACCCATCTTCTGTAACTCATGTTGGGGGAATGAACCTAGTCCCTGCAAGTCATACTAGAGTTCAGTCACCAACCTTTGCAAGTCACATTGGAGATAGTTCCTCAACCTTTGCAAGTCATGTTGAAGACCAACACATGGCCTCTACAAGTCATGCTAGGGGAAAGCACCCAACCTCTGCAATTCATGTTGGGGGGGGAATTCCAGTCACTTCTAGTCATACTAGTAATAGGTCTGTAGCCTTTGTGAGTCATTTTATCGACCAATCATCAACCTATGCAAGTCATGTTAGTGATATTTCAACAACCTCTACTAGTCATGTTGGGGACAAGCAACCAACCACTGCTAGTCATGCTAGGGGCATTGATTCTGTTGAGAAACCTAGACAGATAGGGCGTAAGCCTAAGTTCCCTTGTAAGCTTTGCAAGGGAGATCACCTTACTTATTTGTTCCATGGACTTCCATAGGTACAAAGATCGTGGTCCTTGTCTACAAGCTCTTTTGATTATGAGTCTTCTAAGGTTTCCTCACAGCCTTTTCAGCCAATGGTTGAGAAAGTGGTCACACCGATGCAGTCCTCGGTTGATCCCACTCTTCTCTTGGAGAGTGTTGATTATACCAACATGGTCACACCAATGCAGTCTTCGGCTAATCCCACTCCTCTTTTGGGGGGTGATGTGCTTGTAGACTGTGTTGTCTCGCAACCTGTTCAGCCAGTGGTTGAGAAAGTGGTCACGCTAATGCAGTCTTCGGCTAATCCCACTATTCTCTTGGAGAGTGTTGAGTATACCAAAGTGGTCATGTTAATGCAATATTAGGCTAAGCCCACTCTTCTCTTGGGGAGTGATGTGTCTACCGACTATGTTTTTATCATTTCCAGTTAAGTACTTTTAGAACAAGGGGGAATTTCGCTCGCTTCGACCACACCCCCTCCAAGCCCTAGGATGGTTTCCTTTGATTGAAATGACCTTGTTGAGCCTGATATTCCTTCTTATACACCCTTTCAAATAAGGGTTTAAGTTAATTCAAAAAACATTTATCAGTGTATTGTGGATGAAGGAACCTCTGCAAGTATTTTATCCTCCTCGGTTTGGAAAGTCTTGGAATCTACTGAGCTTGTGTCTGCTTCACATGAGATGTTGGATTTTGACAGAGGTCCTAGTGTATATTTGGGAGTTCTTCCTCAGTTTCCTATCTCTTTAGGTGGGAAGATTATCCTTGTTGATATTATAGTGGTGCAAGGCCCATTAGATTTCAATATGCTTCTCGGGCGTGATTATGTATATGCTATGAACGTTGCGGTGTCTACACTCTTTTGAGTGATGCATTTCCCTCACAATGGAAGAATTGTCATTATCGACTAGTTGGCATATAATAGTCACCATCCTAATTTGGCGTTAGTTCAAGCTGCCCCTTTATATGTTCCTAGTGTTTGTGTAGACTTTTATCACCATAACAACTTTTAGATCAGGATCCAAATTTCAAAAATTTAGCGAAATACTATATCGTTGTGGAAGCATGATAGTTTGGGGGACCAGGCTATATCCAACGACATATAGACAAATATAGTGGAGGTGAAAAAGGTATAACTCGACGGACCGTTGATCTTGAAGAAGCCCAGATCAATGGCTAAGGCGCATATCAGGGGAAGAAGTAGTGCAAAATATAATTTCTCAAAGGTGGGCTGGGAAAAACCCCTATGGTTTTGTTCATGGATGCATGGAACCCCTAGAGCTACATCGGGGCAAAAAGAAGTTTTCCTCAGACTACTTTCTCCAATATCCGATGTCGGAAGTTGTTGGGACACGGTGGACCGTCGATATTAGAGTGATCCAGATCAACGGTTGAAGCTCATATTGGTGATTCAAGTAGCGCAAGGATTAATCATTCGAGGGTGGGTCGGGGAAAATTGTCTAGATGAAAAAGATAAGATGATCCAAAGCCTAAAGAAAAATCTGAAGATGTCCCCTATAGATCATCCACAGACAACAGAGCTATCTGCTTTGGAACAGAAGAAGGAAACATTCAGACAAGAAGCACTCAACTACCAAGTTAAAGTGTTGCAATTAGAAAAAGAAAAAGAGAATTGGTCACAAGCACAAGTAGTGACATCAGATATGGTTGTCATTGTACCTGCAAATATAGTGGCTGGATAAAGCACTGAGGGGTTGGTTCAAGCTATGTCCCAGGTAAGCTTAAAAATAGGGGAGATAAAGGGACTCAAAGAAGTCATAGAAAAGTTGAAACAAGAGATGAAAGTGAAAGATGAGAAGATGGCTCAACTTCACAGAGATAATCAATATTTGTTAGAGACAGTGAGCAAGATGAAAACAAGGTTAAAGGGAAAAACACTATTACAGGGAGCTAAACATGTAATATGGGATGCTATTGTTGCAGAGATTGCTAAACTCAGGCCTTATCTGAATTTTATAAATGACAAAGACAACATACCTGCCACATCTCGGAGAAGGTGTACTATTTTCAATGAAGTGTTAGCCAAGAAACCCTTAGAATGGGCCCAAAATGGTATTAAATTTCTAAATTATGTGCCAACTGTTGATCTTGAAACTATCGGGGTAAAGGATAGGACTACGTTGATAATTTGGGCCAGAAGGATCATCGCCAAGCATTACCTTCTCAGATCGGTCCAAAACAAGGCTATGCAAATGGAGCACAACATACAAGAGACTATTGACCCAATACTGGGTGAAAGAGAAAAGAGCAAAAACAACAAAGGAGGGTGCCATTAATCGATAGAAAAACCCAGCTCCTTATTCTTCAGTGTATTTAGGAGAACCAAAGTGGTAAGTGCTTTCCTGGATAGGGCATAATATGATGTTCACCCGACATTTGGGCGATTTCCAGCTTATGATCCAAGGGGAAACTCAAAGTCAGAAGACGTTCATGCACCTAATCTCCAAGTTTATGGAGGTTTCTTTTGATTCTCCTCGACTAAACAACCTTGATGGGGAAATAACCGGAAAGACCTTTGGGTCATAGATGGAATTAGCACAATTAAAGACATGTTTGAATAATTGTTTATCAAATACCTCCCATCATTTTGGGATGGAAATGGTTCGTTATACAATCAAGAATATTACAATTCTCTCCTCATTCAGTGTAGAATGGATCATTCTAAATTTGAAGCCATGGAAGAAGGTCTGAAAGACCCAAGTCTGATATAATATTTGGCTACAGTGAAGGTTGGTCTGCCGATTATGTCCTACGCCACGTGCATCGACTTGGAAATTTTGATTAAAGAGATGATGGATTATGAAATTCCCTCTGATTCACAATGGAAGGAAATCATGCGACTGGGTAAGATGAAGCGCAGTATCCCTAGAGCCAGTAAGTGATCTCCAGGTGTCACCAAGTTTGTAGATTCGACAGAAGATCAGAACAAGATAAATGGCATGGAGGGAGCCGAACTATCAGAGAAATTGTCCATTATTTTGAAGCAATTTTTGTTAATCACTGTAAATTGTTTCATATACCAAGACTGTCAGTTGAAATTACTATTATTGGTTTTATAAGTTGAAATGTTTCAGTTTCATCCATTGTACTTGAAATTGTATAAATGCTGGGGAATTTGATTGAATTAATGTTGGCGGAAGTGCAAGAGCACCTTTTGTTTGTTTCAAACTGTATTTGTAATTTTCTTAATCTGAATTGAATATAAATGCAGAAGCTTTTGAAGTCTCTATGAAAAGATTCTAATTGGTGGTGATATGAGCTTTGTCTTCTTTCATCGTATGTATTTCTTGTAATCCTTTATTTCATTTACATTTTCTTATGTTTAAATTGGAGATTCAAAGGCCCAAAATTCATCTTGTGATGCTCTTGGCTTAAGCAATTTAAACTATGTGATTATCTTCTTAACTAATTCAGAATTCATTTCAGTAATGCTCTGATGCAGTTATTTGTTTTCTTTATCTTCCTACACTCTATTTAAATTTAAGAATAACTCAGATTCATCACCTCATTTAGCCTTTATCCTCTAGAGAGTTCTATCATTTGATGCATTGTTTTCATTCACTTTCAGAATTTTGACTCCATAGCCCTGAGTGTTCCTCCCCTTCCTTGTTAGCAACTTTATTAAAAACCCCCAAAACAAACCAAATCTAGCCACCGATTTCCAAAGAAATGTCAAGTGACACGAGAGAGCCCTCTTTGACTTGAGAAGGCTAGTGCCTCAGATCTAAATCTGGTTGAAACAATTCCCGTTGTCATTTGTCTATCAGCTAGAAAAAAATTACAGAGTGCTAACATTCTGGCACTGTTTCCGAGGACGAAATTGAAAAATCCTCCCTTGGAAAATGACATAAATCTTTAGTTTGATCCCCGAGGGTGACAGTGGATCAAATACCTTATTGGATAAGATTATTTTTTTACCCTAGCGACTTCGTTACTCATAGACCAGTCACACCACCCTGTGTGAGATAGAAATGTTGGCTCCTAAGAAAATCCACACTAGGAGAAACCCAGACCCAGAAGCTGCAATCCCTGTGTCTGACCCTGAGAAGATTGTACGTAAAAGAAAAGAATAGCCAGTAACTCCATTGTTGCATCTAGAACAATTTTTGTCTTTACCCAAGAACGGAGTGACTAGAATTGAATACCTCAAGTTTGATGCAAAATTTGAGCAAATCTTATTCAAAACTAAGTATGATTCTTGTTTAAGCGAGACCATCTTTGACAAAAATAGATTCCAAGATTTAATTCTAGCTGCATCTACTAGGCGTTTAGTGATCCCCACTCAAAACCAACAACCACTCCGACCCCTCACAATATTTATGGTAGCCATATTTTCCCCCCTCATACTGTCTGCTCAATTACATGATTTTCCTCAAGATTACAACCTAAGGATAAAATTATATGATGTTGAGGGTAACATATCAACTCAGAAACATATGGACTAGTTTGATGATTTCATAGACTTGGAAGAGGTGTATTTTTAAGATGTTAAGATGAGGTTGTTTACACAAAGTCTTGTAGGATAAGTAAGGAAGTAATTCAGAGCCCTTCCACCTGCCAGTATTGCAAATTTCGAAGCTTTTGAGACATGTTTCATTGCAAAATAGGGGGATAAGAAAAATCCCCTTCAGTTTTTGACACAGTACAACAACATGAAGAGATCACTTGACGAAAGAGTGCAGGAGTTTTCAGCCAGGTTCATGAAGGTCTACCATACAATTCCTGCTAAGGTAAACCCCCCCACTAGAGCTGCTCAGCTCATATATGTTAATTCTTTTGAAAGTGATTTTTCTTTGCTGTTAAGAGAACGAAGATCTACCACATTTGACGATATGATGACTGATGATATAGAGGTTGAAGTGAATCTAATGGATTTAGGGAAGATGAAAGATAATTATAGAAAATACGCCAACAGAGCTCAAGACAAAGCACAACCTTCAACATCACAAAAATCAGAGGAAAGATTTGAAGCAATGATGAGAAACCTGGAGTGGATGATGGAAATAATGGCTCTAGGAAATACTGATAACCCCAGAGAACATGTTGATGGCCCACCACAAATCCGAGAAGACCAATTATTCCTCAAATTAGGCATAGAGAGCCAAGAAATCAGGGAAATCAGGCTACTCAAGAAGAATAGGCAAATCAGGGAAATCAAGCAAATCAGGGAAACCAGGGAAATCAGAGGGAACAACAAATAAGGCCTCCTTTTCAAAATAATTATGTGAATGAAGATTATGATGGATATTTTGAAGACAATATGAACTGCTATAATGATAAAGAGATAGAGGTATTTTTTACCAAATAAGAACACAACCAGTTCATGGATGCAAGTGAGATATTTTTGCAAGATGAAGAAGAAATGGTATCAATAGAAAGGGAATATTATGAGACTGGATTAAAAAACACCATCATGCAGTTCCAAAGGAAGTATAACCTTCGAAATCAAAAGGTACCTTCAAACCCACCAAAGGGGAATCCCATCAAAGAAGCTCAGAATAACATACCTTATTCAAGTCAACCCAAAAAGGATTCTACTGCAAAGGATCCTGCTGCAAAGGATGCTATGGAAAAGGGGAAGCAGAAAGAAGAACCTCAGAAAAAAATATTGACAAGAAAAGAAATGGTCGTTAAAGTGGTAGAGAAAACCTCACTTTCTTTTGATTTCGAAAGTGAAATGGCTAAAATAAATATTTCAGTACCATTTAATGAATTGATAAAAAATAGTGAGTATAGAAATCAGATCATCCAGATGCTTAAGATGGGATAAACCTATAATACCCTAAACATACAAGACGACCACCCAGCCATCCTATTTGGGCCAAGAGTAGAAGAAAGTATAAAAAATGAAGAAGTCCCTCCTTTTTATGTCAACTTGAAAATCCATGACATGATTTTGTACAATGCTATGCTATATTCTGGAGCATCCCACAACCTGATGCCCAAAGTGGTCATGGGCCAATTAGGTCTCGGTGTCACAAGACCTTATAAGGACCTGTTCTCCTTCGATTCAAGGAAGGTGAAATTCCTTGGCATGATCAAAGACATGGTGGTTTATTTAGCACAAATCCTAGCTAAGAATATGGTGATGGACGTAATGGTCCCTGATATTCCTCCAAAGTTTGGTATGTTGTTTTCCAGGTCATGGGCTACACAACTAAAAGGAACCCTCTAGATGGACATGTCATATACTACTATTCCCGTCTTTGGTCAAGACATAAGATTGTACAGGGAGGTTCTTCTTAAATATATGGTCAACAATAAATCGCAGCCTAGCAATCATCCTATCTACTCAGTAGAAACTAAATTGGGGTCATCTATTTTCTTCAATGACTTGTGCTCCGAGGAATAGGAAACATGAATCATTATAGATGACAAAATTGAGCTTAACCAACAGATGGAGAAACTTCCAGAGTAGCAAAGTGATGCAGAGGATCAGATATCAAAAATGAATTTTGATGGAGCTGCATGCAGAGAGGGAGATGGAGATGGCATATGGATCTATCATCCCAATGGAGATGCAAAATTATGCTCTTACAAACTCATTTTTGAATGCACTAATAATATGGCTGAGTATGAAGCGTTAATATTGGGGTTGAAATTTTTGGAAGAATTAGGTGCAAAAAGAATTATTGTGCTTGGAGACTCTGAGCTTATCATAAATCAGATCAAAGGCATCTACCAAGAAAAACAACCCAGAATGAGGGCTTACATAAACCTAGTACTGGACCTCCTTGAGAAATTTTCAGAATGCAATCTTTCATCAATTCCAAGAAAACAAAATCAGGTTGTTGATGCCTTAGCTACTTCAGCAGTGGTGTTCAAAGTCCCAATATTCCCAAGCTACAAGGTTGAAGTCGAGTACAGGCCAACAACACCAGACAATATGAAGCACTGACAAATATTCAAGAACGACAAACAGATAGAAAGCTTCCTAAGAATGGAGAACGAGTTTGAAAATTTAAACATTGATGATGAATACTAAGATGATGAGGTGGATGTAGTCGCTTTCACAAAAGAAGGATATTTTGACAAACAGATTGTTGGCAGAGATATTGTATAGTTAAAAAGAAACATCATCCCTAAAGGCCTAGTACCATTAGAGAATCTCTTTGATAACAATGACATGGCCAGAAGCCCAAATATTATAGTAAATGAAGGGGATGTGGAATATTTCAATATCGAAACTCAAGAGGATCCAAATATAGTTAAGTTGTCCAATAAGCTCAGCCCTGAATTCAAAGAGAGGTGTGTAAAATTAATGAAATAATACCTTGATGTCTTTGCTTGGATCTATGATGAGTTGAAAGTTTATGATACCAATATAATCCAGCATGTTATCCCAATCAAAGAAGATCACAAGCCATTCAAACAGAAATTAAGAAGAATAAACCCCTTGTTGTTACCATTGATAGAAAAAGAAGTAAAGAAATTGTTTGAAGAAAAAATCATAGTGTCCCTGAGGTTTTCCAGATGGGTGGCCAACCTGGTTCCAGTCAGAAAAAAGAGTGGAGAAATCAGATTGTGTGTGGACTTTAGGAACCTAAATAAGGTATCTCTTAAGGAAAATTACCCATTGCCAAAAATGGATCATATTTTACAGAAGGTGGTGGGCTCTCAAAAGATGTCAATGCTATATGGTTTCTCACGATACAACTAGATCATGGTACATCTTGACGATCAAGAAAAGACAATGTTCAGCACACCATGGAGAACATTTATGTACGCCAAAATTCCATTTGGACTTATGAATGCAGGGGCAACATTTCAAAGGGCTATGGACATCTTTGCTAATGAAAAGGAAAAATTTATTGTTATATACCTCAATGACATCACAGTGTATTCTTCCTCAGATGAAGAACATATCAAACATCTCAGGAGGGCATTTGAAAAGTGCAGGAAATTTGGTATATCATTAAATCTGAAAAATTTAAATTTTTCCATGGAAGAAGGAAATCTCTTAGGGCACATTATTTCAAAGGAAGGTATAAAGGTAGAACCCAACAAAGTTGAGGGGATCTTTAAAATTGGCATACCCAGAAGCAAAAAGGAAGTACAATCCTTCTTGGGAAAAGTAAATTTCCTGAGGAGATTCATTCCCAATATGGCTGAAATTATAAAACATATCACCAACATGCTAAAGAAGGGAAATGAAATCAAATGGATTCCTGAGGCTAGAAAATATTTTGAAGACATCAAAGTGGCATTGATGAAGGATCATGTACTAGCTAGTACAAATTTTGAGAAATATTTTATAATATTCTCTTTCGCTTCAGAACACACAATTGCAGGTGTGCTACTCCAGAAAGATGACCAAAATTTTGAGAAGCCAATAGCATATTACAGGAATACATTGAGGGATGTTCCTTTGAAATATGACATCATGGATAAGCAAGCACATGCTTTAGTCAAGGAATTGAAATAATTTAGGGTTTACATCCTACATTCACATACTACTTCTTATGTTCTCAGTAGCTCAGTAAAAGACATCTTGACACAGCCCAACCCTAAAGGAAAGAGGGGAAAGAGGATAATAGTATTACTAGAATATGACTTGGAGATTAAACCTACCAAGTTGATCAAAGGATAGGGACTTGCTAGACTGATGGAACAAACAAACTGTGAACTCTTGGGAATAAAATTCGTTGTAGATCTATCTGGAAGTATAGTAGAGGAAGAAAGGGAGACTCCACAAATATCTCAGAGGTTTCTTGACTCTACATGGTATGCAGATATCATCTTTGTGTTGAAAAATTTGCAGGCTCCTCCTGAATATAGTAAAACAAAAGCCAGATTCTTGAAACTGAAGGCAACAAAATTTTGTATAGTGAATGAATCGTTGTACTGGAAGGATCCAGGAGGAATTTTATTGATTTGTTTGATAGAATAAGAGGCAGAGAAAACCATCAGAGAGTTCCATAAGGGTGAATGTGGAGGTCGTCATTATTGGAAAACAACTGTGCACAAAATTTTGAGATCTAGTTTTTATTGGCCTAGAATTTTTCCCAATGTTTGGAAAGAAGTTTCAAAGTTTCATGAATGTACACTTTTCGATGGGAAAGGAAAATTGCAGGCTCTTCCTTTAAAACCTATTTTTGTGGAAGCTCCTTTCATATAGTGGGGCCTTGATTTTATAGGGGAAATCCATCCACTATCCTCATCCCAACACAAATGGATCTTGACAGCGACCGATTATTTCACTAAGTGGATTGAGGCAGTTCCCACTAGGCAGGATACAGATGATGTCATAATTCGATTCTTAGAAGATAATATTTTGTTTAGATTCAGATGCCCGATCAAAATTATAACAGACAATGCAACAACTTTCAAGTCTAATAAATTGGGGAAATTTTGCAGTGATTACAATATCACCCTTGGTCATTCCACATCATATTACCCTCAAGGAATTGGGTTGGTTGAGTCTTTGAATAAAATCTTAGTCAGAATCATCAAAAAATTACTGCAATAAAATAAAAAGACATGGAAAAAAAATCTCATCCATGCATTGTGGGTTGACCGAATATCCCCAAAGAGATCCATTGCCAGATCCCCATTCTATATCGTATATGGAACTAAAGCAATTTTTCCTACTACATTAGGGTTTCCAATAATGAGACTGTTGCAGGAGAAAGATGCAGAGACAGAAACCACATGAAGAAGGAAGGATGAACTCATCGGTGTATAGCAGACCAAAGAAAAGGATTTCCATAATGCCCAGTTGCGTCAGATAAGATCAAAGAATATTTTGACAGGCATACCAAGGTGGATGATTTCAAACTAGGAGACTTGGTACTAAGATGGGATGCTAGAAATGAAGATAAGGGAAAACATGGGAAATTTGATCACCTGTGGCTGGGCCCGTTCAAAATTGCAACTTACCGTGGAAGCAATGCTTATTTGTTAGAAGCAATAATGGAGAACTTTTTGGAGGAGGGCTTGTGAATGGCAGGTTCCTCAAGCATTACATGGTTTGAAAATCATCACCTCGCCATTCCTTGTATATAATCATTTTTTTGTTTTTTCTTTGCGCATAAAAATTTGGAATAAAAGCAACATAGTTGAAGCCCGAGGTGAAGGCCCTAAGGTATGCCGGGTCGATTTTGAATTTTTGAATAAAGACTAGCAGATTCAGATTGAAAAGATAGACCATAGCCCAATGGGTAGGCACTTAGTCTACAGTTCTTTGTTACCTCACAGGGAGGATAGCATCCCCAATTGGAGCCAATGTTATCACCATAACAACTTTTAGGTCAGGATCCAAATTTCATAAATTTAGAGAAATACTATATCGCTGTGGAAGCATGATAATTTGGGGGACCGAGCTATATCTAACAACATATAGAAAAATATAGTTGAGGCGCAAAAGGTATAACTCAGTGGACCGTCGATCTTGAAGAAGCCTAGATCAATGGATAAGGTGCATATCAGGGAAAGAAGCAGCGCAGAAGATAATTTCTCAAAGGAGGGTCAGGAAAAATTCCTATGGTTTTGTTTGTGGATGTGTGGTGCCCCTAGAGCTACATTGGGGTGAAAAGTAGTTTTCCTAAGACCGATTTCTCCAATATTCGATGTCAGAAGTTGTTGGGACACGGTGGACCGTCGATCTTAGAGTGATCCACATCAACAGCTGAAGCTCATATCGACGATTCAAGTAGTGCAAGGATTAATCATTCGAGGATGGGTCGGGGAAAACTGTCATGGTTTCAAACATGGATGTGTGGCACCCTCAGAGGCACATCGGGATGAAAATAGATCTACCTAAAACCGTTTTCTCCAACCCCCAATGTCAATAGGCACATATAAAAGGAGGGCCTCCGACATTATTTTATGGTATTTTGAAGCATTCAAACATTCGAAAATTGGTGCAAAGCATCCATTCGAAACTCAAGCTCAAAACTAAATCAGATTCATACATTCTTTGCTGCTTAAACATGTATTTTTCACCATGGCCGCTAATCCTATCATTTTATCCATGAATGAACAATACATCACCTCTAGAGAAGAAGCCCTAATTGATAGGGACTCTGACGTTTTTGACACAGAGATAACAATCTCATCCATTTCTGTGTCCAAACCGAATTTGTTAGATAATGTTGGAACATGCATACCTTTCCTCGAAGCGGCTCAAGCCTCCATAATCCCTTACATCGTAGAAGTAGTCTTTCCTTTCCATGAATTTGTAAGCTGGTGTGCAGAGCGATATTCTCAGGAAGAAAGAGTTATTTTGAATAAAGTAGGGTCATAATTTTTATGCGAAATAGACAGTCTGTCTCTTCGGCACACCCTCAGTATACCAGAGTCCTCCCCCACAGTGTCAGAGCCCTTCGAGGAAGAGAATATGATCAAAATTTATAGGGAATGCCCACCAAAAGTAAAAACCCTATTTCTGCAAACCATTCTCAAATCTAAACACCATTAATAGAGTCTGTTGTTTCCTGCCAATGTAAGCATCATGGTCATCGAAGTCCAGTGGGTTTCTTCTTTGCTGAGTCAAATCCTAGGGTTGGATAATGACAAGTTTTTGGTAGAATTCATGTTAGGTTTCTTGTTGAATTTCTTTATGTCAGGGTCTGGTCAGTCAATCAGTGTCAATTTTGACAAATTCATAGCTGATAATATGCATCAACAATTGGTAAACTTCAGTTCATTGAGACACTTCAGATGCTACATGCACTTGCTGAGAATGTTCTTAGAATCTAACAGTCCTGAGACTTCATTTATTTCGACTGAGTGTAAAATAATCACCATGCTTATTTTCATCAATAAGATTATGTCCAGGGTGTACAGTCTTATTTTTAGTTCCAATCTGTTGAGGGTTCTGGAAGAAATGAGAAGTTCTTTACAACCAAATTCAGAGAGCAGGGTAGGAGACTAGATATTGTTCATATAGTCTACTATGATTTGGGTATATGGCTATTAGGAAGGACCTTATCTTTTACTAGTACTTTTGACTCCCAGAATATTTTCTTTGGAATTCATAAGACAAAGGATCATCTCAGAAACATAGAATTTTCTAAAAGCACACAAGGCTTCTAACCTAAAATTTCCTTTCATAGTGGGGCCCTCTGTGGTATAGAACAAGTCTTGTTTGCATCTAATCCAATCCAAACTCAATGAATTCGAGTTCACGCAGCTGCAAGGGAGGAAAAATGATCTATATCATATCATATCAAAGAGGATATTGGCGAGAAAACAAGTCCCCTATGAACATGAGCACGTTGAAGGATTCGATAAGCTAGCCAATCTAGAAATCTGTGTAGATATGGAGGTCACTCTGCAGCATGATCAATCAAAACAAACAGAACCAACCTATCAACAGAGACTAGAACATAAACCTTCTCCTATGTTGGTTTTCAAAGCCCCTAAAATGAGTGTCTATAATAAGAGGAGAAGTTCAGAAGCCCTAGGTGCCAGTGGCCAGCACGATACTCCCAAGAAAATGAAAATCACAACACCCACTCAAATAGTTGGCCTAGAAGAAGAAGAGCCCAAATGGAAAATGAGCATGGAGATGGTGGAAGGTGCAACCAAGAATGAAGAAGCTGGTACATGAAGCATGCCACAAAATGAAGGCAGCACAAAGGTTTTTAGCAGCAGGAAACACATATTTGGCAAGACACCTGGGGCACTTTATCAGTCCAAGGAAGATTTAATGAGCCATTATGTTGTGAAGGGAAGTATGACCAAAAATGAAATAAGAGACCTTTTACCTAAAGTAGAGAAGATGTCCCAGCACAAGGCTTCCTTACTCTCAGTCAGGGATGTGGAAATAAAGACTTTTAACATAGAAGTGGATGATGATGATAAGGTATCTGAGTTCAAAATGCATTATGAAAATATTGGTGCCCCTGACACAATAAAGTTACATAGGAATGTCAGTGACATACTATATTTGTATTATATGAGCTTAGGTATGAGGGTTGCAAGATTGACAACACATGCACTCAAAATAGATGGAAAATTGAAGCAGGAAAAGGCATCCTGCAAAGCCTAGATGACACAGGTCAAAAGGTTTGAATCTGATGGCCCCCAAGGGGTAAAGGCTTCTCTAGATGAAAATGATAAGATGATCCAAAGCCTAAAGAAAAAGTTGAAGATGTCCCCTACAGATCATCCACAGACAACATAACTAACTGCTTTGGAACAAGAGAAGGAAACATTCAGACAAGAATCACTCAACTACAAAGCTAAATTGTTGCAGTTAGAAAAATAAAAAGAGAATTGGTCACAAGAACAGGTAGTGACATCAGATATGGCTGTCATTGTACCTGCAAATACAGAGGCTGGATCAAGAACTGAGGGGTTGGTTCAAGCTATGTCCCAGAAAATCTTAAAAATAGGGGAGATAAAGGGCCTCAAAGAATCCATAGAAAAGTTGAAACAAGAGATGAAAGTGAAAGATGAGAAGATGGCTCAACTTCACAGAGATAATCAAGATTTGCTAGAGAGAGTAAGCAAGATGAAAACAAGGTTAAATGGAAAGACACTATTACAGGGAGATAAACATGTAATATGGGATGTTATTGCTGCAAAGGCTGCTAAATTGAGGCCTTATCTGAATTTTATAAATGACAAAGACAGCGTGGCTGCTACAGCTCGGAGCAGGTGTACTGTTGGCAATGAAGTGTTAGCCAAGAAACCCTCAGAATGGGCCCAAAATTCTATTGACTTGCTAAATTTTGTGCCAAATGTTGATCTTCAAACTATCGGGGTAAAGGACAGAAGTGAGTTGATCATTTGGGCCAGAAGGATCATCACCAAGAACAACCTACTCAGATCGGTCCAAAACAAGGCTATGGAAATGAAGCACATGATACATGAGTTTAAAGACGTGTTTGAATTTTTTTTATCAAATGCCTCCCATCATTTTGGGATGGAAAGGGTTCATTATACAATCAAGAAGACTACAATTCTCTCCTTATTCAGTGTAGAATGGATCATTCTAAATTCGAAGCCATGGAAGAAATTCTGAAAGGCACAAGCCTGGTAGAATATTTGGCTACAAACTTTGAAATTTTGAATAAGTTCAAAACATTAAAGGTTGGCCTGCCCACTATGTCCTATGCCATGTGCATCGACTTGGAAATTTTGATTAAAGAGATGATGGATTATGAATTCCCTCTGATTCGCAATGGAAGGAAATCGTGCGACTGGGTAATATGAAGTACAGTATCCCTGGAGACAGTAAGTAATCTCCAGGTGTCACCAAGTTTGTAGATTCAGCAGAAGATCAGAACGAGACAGATGGCATGGAGGAAGCCGAACAATCAGAGAAATTGTCCATTATTTTGAAGTGTTTTTTGTTAATCATTGTAAATCATTTCATATACCAAGACTGTTAGTTAAAATTACTATTATTAGTTTTAGAAGCTGAAACGTTTTGGTTTCATCCATTGTACTCGAAATTGTATAAATCTTGGGGCATTTGATTGAATTAATGTTGGCGGAAGTGCAAGAGAACATTTTGGTTGTTTCAAACTCTATTTGTAATTTTCTAAATCTAAATTGAATATAAATGCAGAGGATTTTGAAGTCTCTATGAAAATATTCTAATTGTTGGTGATATGAGCTTTGTATTCTTTCATCGTATGTATTTCCTGTAATCCTTTATTTCATTTACATTTTATTCTTTTTAAATTGGAGAGTTAAAGGTCGAGAATTCCTCTTGTGATGCTCTTGTCTTAAGCAATTTAAACTGTGTGATTGTCTTCTTAACTAATTTAGAATTCATTTCAGTAATGCTCTGATGCAGTTATTTGTTTTCTTTATCTTCCTACCCTCTATTTAAATTTAAGAATAACTCAGATTCATCGCCTCATTTAGCATTTATCCTTTGGAGAGTTCTATCAGTCGATGCATTGTTTTCATTCACTTTCAAAATTTTGACTCCATAGCCCTGAGTATTCCTCCCCTTCGTTCCCAGCAATTTTATTAAAAAACCCCAAAACAAACCAAATCTAGCCACCGATTTCCAAATAAATATCAAGTGACACGAGAGATCCCTCTCTGAGTTGAGTAGGCTAGTGCCTCAGCTCTAAAGTTGGTTGAAACAGTTACCTCTGTCATTTTTTTATCAACCAGACAAAATTTATAAAGTGCTAACATAGACTCTACCCCACCATGTGTTAATTATGTGGTGTCTTATCCTCGGTGTTCAATTGCTTCTGAGCAGGAACCTGGGAAATCATGTTTTCCTTCTTGAGACTTGGTCTCAACAATTGATCCATTGGTTTATCCAATGGGGTCATGGGAGCCCTTGCTTCCCCCTCTTGGTCCAAGTGATCTTGAGTCTCCTTTTGAGTCTGATCTCATTTTTTGTAGATCCTCAAGCCCTCATGTTTGTTATTATCCGTTGATAGACTATGCTAGTCCTAGCCAGAGCCTTCATCATCATATGGAATATGGTCAGTTTACTTCACCCTTTGGGACTGCCTTCATCATCATCCTTGAAGCCATGACTATGGTTTCTATACCGTGGGAGGACTTACACTGTGGTTTCTATTTTCTTCCCTTTTGGGAGACTTTCCAAGTTGACTATCGAAGAGAATCTTGGTCTAAGTCTAGAAGTGGTCTCTACCTTAACCAGTTTCATACATGAGTCGTAGCCCCGTGGAGTCTTCTTTAAGCCCTTTTCAAACTCTCTAAACATGAAAATATTTCCAAGCGTTCTTGTTTTCCATCATGCTCGTCAAACTCAAATTTGAAGGCACATCTATCCGTCGGTAGTTTACCTCTTTTTCGTTCTAGATGGTCAATTTTATGAATAAAGTTATACTCTAGGAACTTCAGTTCACTAGAAGAGTATTCTCAGGTATAAGTTTAACCCTTTTTTGGGCCTGAGGGACTAAATTTACGAAGCTCTTTTCAAACTCCCTAAAATTGAAAAGATCATTGAGTGACCTTGTTCCTTCACACTTGTTAAATTGGTCCAGAAGAACATCCCCTATAGAGTCCATAGTTAATCTCTTTTCAGACTCCTTAAAATTGAAAAGAACATCGAGTGATCTTGTTCCTTCACTCTCATTAAATTGGTACAAAAGAACATCTACTGGCATGAGTTTATCCCTTTTTCTGACCTGTAGATTAAGGAGGAAAAAGGTACACCTGGGGGATTTGTCTCACCGGGAGAGTTCTCCTAAGTAAATTTTATATTTTTTCGGGCTAAGGAGACTAAATATAGAAAAAGGTTGTGAGTCCATAGTTAATCTCTTTTCAGACTCCTAAAAATTGAAGAGATTGTCGAGTGATCTTGTCGGTGTCACATTTGTTAAAATGGTTTTGAATAGACGTATTTTCGGTGCTATTTTATCCCTTTTTCGAAACGACTAGACTATTTTCGAAAAAGGTACCCCAGTGGAGTCTTCTTTTACATTTTTTTAGACTCTCTAAGAGTGAAAAAATCACTGAGCGTACCTTCTCTAGGGTCATGAAAAATACATTGAAGGGGGTTTCATTGTGTCCTGCTAATCGCATTTGCATCTCTGTGTCTTTGGCCTAATGTCAGCTCCATGTTTCTCTCAACTTAACCTTTGAAGCATGCCTTATACGCAAGACTTGTAGCACTTTGCCTATGTGACCTGACACCTTGACCCATGGAGGAATTTTCCCCGAGTGTCCTTTTCCTACACATGTCTCCTTGCTCTGAGAATTAGTGTGTTCCTTACATTTGGAACTAGTATGCTTGTGACACTCATTCCTCCTTTGTAATGTAGAATTATTTTATTCTTTTTCAAGCTCTTTTAAAATATTGAAAAAGACCAACAACAAAAAAAAATAATCCCAAAAAGAGGACAAGAAATATATATTCTTTTTTGGCAGCACAATGAGTCGCCCTTGGACAAAGCACATCCTTCTGTTTGTTAGTCAAGATTTGGTATCTAATATGACCTTAGGAAGTTGTTCTCGCTACATATAGTTGGTTCCTCTATTTTGTTATTCTACCAAACACATGGAGAGTTTGTGTTGCCTCCTGCATCATGAACTTATGTCAATGTCATGCTGCCTAAGTCTGATCATATTTCGTGTTATTTTCCAAGGGAAGTTTTACCCATCCTAAGTCGGCCTTTCTGCAGTTTGTCTCTTGACCTCATGTCCGACCATCTCGAAATTCCAATCAAGTCCTTGTTTGAAATCAATGAAGTTATTTTCCTGATCACCGAGATCCTCTTGTCTGTTCTCAACGAGTTGTTGAAGACCTCTGGGTAGTGAAGTCATGCACTCACATTACACTCCTACCTAAGTTTTGAAGATCTTGAAGTTGTTGCTTGAGCTATGAAGGCCTCATCTCTAGCCATTAGGCATCATTGGATTCTTGAATATGGATACTATACATGTATATCTTTGATTTCAAGATGTAGATCCATTTTGTATTGCTCGTGGCTACACTTTATATAGTTATATGACATGGATATACAGTTTATTTGATTGGCAACCATGATTTATTTCATCCTGAGCATGGGTATGCCCGCCTTAGAGAGACAATTGTTATTTTTGCAGATGGCACTTCTCAAACTCTAGTCCCGAGCTCACTTGCTTCGTACATTGGTGAAGATTTTGTAATGTATTTCATCCATCAGATGCTCTTTTGACCTCACACATTAGGGGGCATATATTATAACCCTAAATTTCTCCAAACATGCATACCTAGCACATGGCCCTCTTACTTGCTATTTTTTCCAGGCCATCACTGAGTTGCTCTTCTCAAAAACTCATTTTTTGAAGATGTACACGCCCTGCACCATTACTTCCCACATACAAATTCCTGATGCACCACTAAAACCCGTGTATATACGCTAGTTGCACCATTACAACCTAGGTATACTTGAAAAAGTTTCAAAAGTTAAAAATTTGCAAGGAATTCATTGAGATTATGGGCTATTGAGTAGTTTCCCAACTAATCCACTGCCTATATCCCATCACCCAACTAAATAACCATCCTTTTTCCATATAAAAGGAGGTGTTGGGGTCTCATTCCTAAGCTAAGCATAAGAATAGTGAAAATCTTCCCATTACACATCCCCTCCTTGCCCCAAGCATTTACAGCCTTGTTGTGAGAATTGCATCAGAATTCCCCATTTTGCCCTTTTTCCTCCATCATAAGCCCATTCCATTTCCCAAGAAGAAGGTTGAGAGGAGAAATATATGTGGAGGTGCACTTGGAGGTTGGTGAAGAGGAGCCCGGACCAGTTTCGTGGAGCAGTAGTCGGCATTGGTTGTAAGTAAACATTGTATTATCAATAAAAGAAGTACTTTTACTGTCCCAGAACATGATGTATCGAATGTTTTCATTTGTTTTGTGTTTTTATTCTAACATGTAACATGTTTTTATGTATTTATGTATTCTTTTAGTTCCCTCTTTATCTATCTTTGAATGAAGGCCATCATTGGGAGGAGGTTTTCAGTCAGTAGAGCCTTCAAGAAGGAGAGGATCTACATCGGATACAGAGTAAAGGTACAGTTATCGGATCCTTCTTATTTTACTTTTCTTGCATAAGTTTGGGGTATGTTTGGGGTAGTTATAAAAGTAGGATAATTTTAGATGGTTGTGATCTACCTACATTGTAAACCCTGGTGTAGCCATAGGGGGTTTTTTCCCACTAGCAGAATACAGAATGCAAAACCAGTTAGTACACCTTTGGCCAACCATTTCAAATTAACTAAGGAAATGTGTCCCGAGAAATGGGAGGAGGTAGAATACATGTCCAGGGTCCCTTATTCATCAGCAGGTAAAGTGGATTCTCAGGTATTTTAGAGGTACTTCTACTCATGCATTATGTTTTGAAGGTTCAGACACTATTCTACAGGGATATGTTGATTCAGATATGGCAAGTGATAAAGATAGTAGGAGGAGCACCACAAGGTATGTTTTTACCGTAGGTGGAACAACAATAATTTGGATTTCGAAACTGCAAAAGGTTGTTTCACTTTCAACAACAGAGGCAGAGTATGTTGTTGCTACAGAGGCTAGTAAAGAGATGATTTGGTTACAGAGGTTTATGGAGGAACCGGGAATGAAGCAAGAGAATAAAAGTTTGTACTGTGACAGTGAGAGTGCCATTCATATTGCAAAGAACTCATCCTTCCATTCAAATACTAAGAATATACATCTCAGGTACCATTTCATACAATTCATCTTGGAAGATGAACATTTGAAGTTGGAAAAGATACACGCTAGTCAAAATCCTGCAGACATGTTAACTAAGTGAGTAACCAGGGAGAAACTGAGTTCCTACTCAACTTTACTTGGTCTTCAAGCATGAAGGATAAGAGGAGAAATTTTTAGGTCCAAGAAGGATCATAGTACAACATATACAACAACAGTGTAGTTGTTGAGATCAGTCTCCAAGTTGGAGATTGTTGGTTGTGGAGCTTCATTATCTTCCTGATTCAGAGGTCTTTGTTTTCAGCTGTGTTTATACTCCATGATAAATTTACACCCTGGAAGAATGTAAAATCCTCCATGCGGGGGAGTGCAGAGGGGGGTTACCCCTTATGTGGGGTTTGGGGGATAGAGTTTCCCAATGGGGGCCAGGGGGTGAAGCCACCGAAGGAAAAAAATCCTTGTAAATGTATATTGTAATTTCATTTTAAATATGTATCGTTCATTATAAGGTTGTAGATATGACAGTAGAAGTCATGTTAGGGTATTTTTCCCTAGAAGGAAACCCTCTTTTATGATGGAAATGTATTGTGGCTATGCATAATTGCATGTAACACCCTGTTTCCCCCAGTTTGTAAAAATAACTGGACTGGCCAAGAACTGTGGCAAACTCAGAAATGTGAATATGTGATGTGAATGGACCTTGTGGAAAAGGTCGATGAATGTGAATAATATTATGAATTTATATTNCTGCAAAAGGTTGTTTCACTTTCAACAACAGAGGCAGAGTATGTTGTTGCTACAGAGGCTAGTAAAGAGATGATTTGGTTACAGAGGTTTATGGAGGAACCGGGAATGAAGCAAGAGAATAAAAGTTTGTACTGTGACAGTGAGAGTGCCATTCATATTGCAAAGAACTCATCCTTCCATTCAAATACTAAGAATATACATCTCAGGTACCATTTCATACAATTCATCTTGGAAGATGAACATTTGAAGTTGGAAAAGATACACGCTAGTCAAAATCCTGCAGACATGTTAACTAAGTGAGTAACCAGGGAGAAACTGAGTTCCTACTCAACTTTACTTGGTCTTCAAGCATGAAGGATAAGAGGAGAAATTTTTAGGTCCAAGAAGGATCATAGTACAACATATACAACAACAGTGTAGTTGTTGAGATCAGTCTCCAAGTTGGAGATTGTTGGTTGTGGAGCTTCATTATCTTCCTGATTCAGAGGTCTTTGTTTTCAGCTGTGTTTATACTCCATGATAAATTTACACCCTGGAAGAATGTAAAATCCTCCATGCGGGGGAGTGCAGAGGGGGGTTACCCCTTATGTGGGGTTTGGGGGATAGAGTTTCCCAATGGGGGCCAGGGGGTGAAGCCACCGAAGGAAAAAAATCCTTGTAAATGTATATTGTAATTTCATTTTAAATATGTATCGTTCATTATAAGGTTGTAGATATGACAGTAGAAGTCATGTTAGGGTATTTTTCCCTAGAAGGAAACCCTCTTTTATGATGGAAATGTATTGTGGCTATGCATAATTGCATGTAACACCCTGTTTCCCCCAGTTTGTAAAAATAACTGGACTGGCCAAGAACTGTGGCAAACTCAGAAATGTGAATATGTGATGTGAATGGACCTTGTGGAAAAGGTCGATGAATGTGAATAATATTATGAATTTATATTGCAGGACTGCTGAGATGGGATATGATGAAAAAGAGACCACGATGGCTGCAGAAAGGCGGTGGAAGGCACCTGGAAAGGTGGCGCTAACTTCCATCGAAAAACAATATCGTATTTGGACTTCACTGGCCCGGAGAACCAAAAGCGGCTCGTTGGCCCCGAATTAAATGTCTCGCAGGATGGTAGGTAGATGGCTCCTTAGGAATTAATGAGGGATGGGGAGGTGAACCTCCCATTCGTAGAGTCGCCAGGCCTGACCAACACGAGGGAAATCGTGCCACACGCAACCTCGCAAGAGGATAAGGCGTGGGGGAGAAGTGATTGGGGGGTAGATGCGAGGGGAGAAAGAGAACTCTGGTGATATGCAAAGGGAGTGATAGCAGAGAGCAAGGAGAGTAACCTTTGCTCCTGGTCACTGGAAAATAGAGACGCAGTCTCATAGCATCGTGGTCTCAGCTCGGGGGTGGCTAGTGGTAAATCCGCTGGGAGTCGCTGAGCCTATGGTTGGGGGGAAATGAGCACCCCTCTCAGCAGTTGTATAACCCCTGGTGTTACTTTTTGATAAGTGTTTTGTCTTTGGCATCTTGAAATATATGTATTCTAATAATTATGCTCATAAGCTGTGAAATCATGAATAATTTCAGTATAAGAATGTATGTATGATGTTTTGATCAGTACTGGTAGTTGTATGTTTATAATGGAAAGACTACGTATGGCTTATGTTCTCATAAATCGTTATTTATATGCATACTGATCTAATTCAGACTTCACGCCTGATTCTCGAGACAGAGATACCCTTATCTGCCTCAGATAGTACCCTGGGTAAACCTCCCCATAGAGATACCCTTCTTGAAAATCCCATCAAGAACCTAGAAGGAGGACATGAAGGCGCAAGGCCTTAAGAAATCCTTGATAAGTATCGAATCGACGGATGAGATCCCATCGGGAGATCTGTGGTCACTCATGACCGTCAGATAAGAGGAAGAAGCTAGAAAGTTAAGTGCCTTAACCTTGATAGGTGGTGATCGACAGACGAGATTCCATCGGGAAATCTGTGGTCACTCATG
>SNQJ01S0099332.1:0-11863 GCA_010110895.2 Picea sitchensis | reverse complement strand
TCAGACTTGTGTGGCACCATATCAGACCTCCCCCCTTCATTAAAGGCAGAATGGCAAGGGGGGTCCAGAATTGGACCTCATCCGTAGATCTAGGTGTGCAAACCACGGTCGCTCAGATCCATGCATTTTTTAAATCAAATATGCCCTCTCATAAAACTTAGGACAAGTAGGTTTTCAACCCACTTTGTTCATGTTTTCACCAAAGGGGGGCATTTGTTAGGAAAACACCTCCTTTACAACATTAGCTGATAACATCAGGCTCCATGGGGGATGGCACGCTCTCTGCGAGATGCCAAGAACTTTCCTGCAGCTCTGATGCCTTGTTGTTGGGCTATGGATTCATTTATTAAGCTGAAAGCAAACAGGAAAACAATTTTTACAAAAACCCAAGAGCCACTCATGGCTCAAACAAAACACTTCTTCAGGAAATTCCCATTCATAGGGCCGTTAAAAACTTCTTCACCCTCCAAATCCTGCAACCTGTAGGTGTTTTTTAGGAATACTTCAGACATCTTGAAGGGCCCAATCCAGAGGGTGTCAAACTTGTTGTGTGTTCCTTTATCCTACCTGGGTGCATCCCACTTAAGCACTAGATATCCGAGTTCAAATTTCTCTTTTCTGACCTTCTTGTCAAAGGCCTACTTGATCTTCTGTTGATGATCATGAGCTCTATCCATTACTTGTTCTCTAGTCTGTTGCACTTCCACCAGTTGATGAATTCTTTTGACCATATTGTTTGGCACTCCTTCATAATCTTGAAATAATTTTTCTATAGGTAGAGCCAGCTGAGTGGGAAATACAGCTTCTATCCCATAGACAAGTTGAAAAGGGGAGGATCCCAGGGACCTCTTTGTTGTCACTCGATCAACCCATAGAGTGAATTTTAGATTATAACCCCATGCTTTCTTATTGTCTTCTAACTATTTTTTAATGATCTTGATCAGACTCTTGTTAGAATACTCTACCAATCCATTGCCTTGGGGATAATAAGGAGTGGAGTGAATCAGTGAAATCCCAAACTGCTCATAGAACTTGATCAAAGGCTCAGACTTGAAAGAAGCAGTATTATCAATAATGATCTTGTCTGGGAAACCAAACATTTCTATAATATCCTCCAGGAAGTTGATGATTACCTTGTGCGAAGCACTCTTGGTGTTGACCACTTGAAGCAGGATGAATCTCCCTAATGAAGTCCAATCCCCATTGCTGAAAGGGTGTGGATGCTACTACAGGTTTCAGGGGTAGAGGCTAGAGCTGCTGCTTTCTAGAAAACTTTTGACATTTGATATAGGCTCTAATTTTCCTACAAACATCAGTGAGTAAAGTGGGCCAGTAGTACCCATCCCTGAGAGTTTTGTAGGTTGTGGTCTTCCAAGAATGGTGTCCCCCACATAGGCTGTCATGAAACTCAAACATAACCCTTTGGGCATTCCGTGGGTTTAAACATCTCATAATCACTCCCGTAGGGTCCCTCCAATGAAAAACCTATTCAAGAAGGAAATATCTTACTGCTTTGAGCTTTAAATCTCTTGCCTTACTCTTCCCTATTCCATCAGGAGGATTTAATTATTGCAGAAAATATATAATGTCTGCATACCAAGTGCATTCTGCTAATTGTAAATTGTCCTGAGGACTGCCATCAGACAACTCCGGCTGCTGAACTTATGAGCAAGGGTTGATGGATTCAACCCCCAACACTTTACAGTTGGATTCAACCAGCAACTTGGTCAAACCTTTCCCTTTAACTAACTTGGTGGGTTTTATTTCCAGATCAAACTCAAGGATCTTGGAGATCCATTTGCTCCTTCTACCATATATGTCAGGTTGTATAAGAATTTCCTTCACAGAGGCTGAAGGAACATATGAAATTACTTTTGAGTGCAATACATAGACTCTAAAAGATTTGAGTTCTTTCACCAGGGCATAGGCTTGCTTTTCCATAATGTCGTACCTAATCTCGTCATCTCTCAATGCTCTTCTAAAAAAGAAAATAGGCTGCTCAAACCCTACATCATTCTTCTATAGTAGGAAAACAACCACTGTATCAATGGAGGCGAAAGAAAAGATCAGGAAGTTCTTGGAATAATCAGGACTAATAAGAACAAGTGACTCATTCAACACTTTCTTGATTTGGTTGAAGGATTCCCTGGGTTCAACAATCCACTTTACTTCATTTCCCTTTTTGAGCATGGTTGTGATATGATTTACTAATTCGGCAAAGTTTGAGATGAATCTCCTCAGAAATTTAATATTCCCCAGGAAATCCTTGACTTCCTTTATGGACCTGGGAAATGACAAGGTTTGAATTGCCTCCACCCTACTGGGATCAATTCTCACTCCCTCTGCTGATACTATATGGCCTAACAACTTTCCCTCTTGCATTGCAAACAAAGATTTCTTGGGATTTAAGGAAAGGCCAAACCTTCTACATTTTGAGAAGACTTTCCTCAGGTGACAACAGTTCTCTCTATCATATCTGGAGAAAACTATGATGTCATCCAGATAGATCACCACAAACTGATCTTTCTCCCCAATGAAGGAGATATCCATGGCCCTCTGAAATTTCACTCCTGCATTCATCAATCCAAAAGGCATCTTGGCATACATGAATGTACCCCAAGGAGTGGTGAAGGTTGTCTTTTCTATATCCTTAGGTAGGACTGATATCTGATTGTAGCTAGAAAAGCCATCAATCATGGATATCCTTAATGCACATGTTACCCTCTACAATATGTGTTCCATCTTAGGTAGATGGTAATTGTCCTTCTTTAAGATTCTGTTCAGATTTATGAAATCGTCACAGAGTCTAATTTCTCCACTTTTCTTTCTCACTTGGACCAAATTGGCCACCCATTTAGAATATCTCAAGGGGACAATGATTTGGGCATCTAATAACTTCTTCACTTCTCTCTCCATGACAGTCAACAACATGGGATTAATTTGTCTCAACTTCTACCTAAATGGCTTAGCCTATTCTTTCAATGGCATCTTGTGTTCAATGATAGATGTTTCATATGTATTGAGGTCTTCATAGGTCCATGCAAATACATCAGCAAATTATTTTAATAACTCAGTATACCTGTCTCTTTTTTCCCTTGAAAGGTTGCTTGACAATCTGAAAAGATTTGGTTCCTTATATGTACCAATGTTGCACTCAGCTGCATCAGCATTATCATCTGAGACTTTACCCTTCACTGCCACATCATTCCCATCGAAAAATATTTGTAAAGGAACTAGTCCTTTGGGAATATGATTGCTAGGTAATTGAACAATGTGATGATCAACAATCTTATTCAGAAGGGCATTAGCATGAGGTTCTTCTTCAAAAGCAGAGTCTTGATCAATATGCAGTGCTGAAAATTCTTCCACAGTCTCCAGGAACCTTTTGATCTCAAGATCATCCTCAAACACCTTCCAATTCTTGGCATTGTCAGGTATGGAGGGCCTGTATTTTACTTCTATGTCATACTTGAGCTTGAGTGGTAGAGGAGCTTTAAAATTGCTTGTTGAAGTAGCAAGAGAATTAGCAACAGTGTTTTCTCCCCTTGGAATGAATGATATGTTGAAGGCTAGGAAAAAACTGTTAATGAGGTCCCATACTTCATTTCTGTAACTCCTCAACCGAGCGTGCTTCGCTTGATAAACATTTTTGATCTATTGAATAATCAGCTCAACATCAGAAAACACTAATATCTCCTTGATTCCCATGTCTTTGGCAGCCCTTAAGCCCAAAATAAGAGCTTCATACTCTGCCACATTATTCGTAGTTTCAAACTCTAGCTTGTAGGACAAAGATATGGTCTCTTGAGTAGGGGAAATGAAAACTACCCCAGCACCTGCACCATCTTTACAAGAAGCTCCATCAAAGAATATTTTCCACAGATAAGTAGTTGAAGGAGAATCTTCATGGGGGCTAATTGGCTTCTTTCGGAGTCGAAGAGGTGCTTTAGGAGTGTTGGTGAGCTGCAACAAACTAGATCCCAAATTAGTGTCAAGGGAAAATATGGGATGATTGGTAGGGTATGCCTCATCACTGACAATGTAGGCCAGCTAAGCTTCCCTGTAAATTATTCTATGCTCCCCCCCAAACACGGTAATAGTGGCATATGTGAGGTCCATTTTTAATGTTCCACCAAGATTTTTAATCCAAGATCTTGACAATAGCATGCCAAACTTGGGAGGAACATCAACTACTACAATGTCCATGAACACACTCTTCATGCGCAACTGAAATAAGGACACCACCAGGTCTTTGATGACTCCAAGACATTGCACCCTCCTTGAATCAAAAGAGTACAAATCATGATAGGCCTTTGTTACTTTGAGGCCCAATTATTCCATGACTGTTTTGGGCATGAGATTATGAGAAGCCCTTGAATCCATTAAACAACTATGCAACACCTTATCATGAATGTTCAGGAATGTGTAGAAGGGAGGGGATGAATCATCTTTGTCTTATACCATGGGACCAATGATGACGAATGGATTTTCATCTTGGATATTTACTGAGTCTGTGGAAAGCTAAGGTGGCTCGGATAGCAGCATTTTAGAGAGGGACCTTTTGAAATCTTCATGTTTTACTAGCTCTGAAAGGGGCATAGGGATCCTGATTTTATGAATTTCATGCTCAAAACTAAAGGAGGAAGGAGGATTAATAATTTCCCTCGTGTCAAGGATAGAGTCTTTGGTTGTTGGAGAAATACTCTGATTTTTCTTTTCCTTGGTAGTGACTGTTGTAGGTTTAGGAGGCTTTTCTACTATGAGAGGCTGATCGGGGATATCAGACTTCCCTTCTTTCTTATTTGACCTCAGGTTGTATATGTTAGGAGTGTTATTGGCTTTTTCCCCTTTACTCAGCTCATTTATTTGACTTTTCATGAGGTATTCTTCATATGTAGATTGAGTCAAATGGGGAAAAGGGGAGGTATCTTCAATACAGTGAATTTTAGGGTCTAGTTCTTCTTCTTCCCCTTCCTCATCATCAACCAGGTTATTTTGGAGAAGGTTTTGAATCCTATGATCATCTCTATCTCTGTTCCTTTGTTCCCTTGGAATGATCTAGGGAACATTGTTATTTGGCCTCTTGAAGCCTCTGTTATCAGTATTTTGGGAATTTTTATACATTGGCTTCCCTTCTAACTCCAACCTTTCCATCCTAGGTGAAAGTGACTTTACAATATTGGTTACTTCATCCATCTAAGGGGGAAAGTCAGAGGAATCATATGTGGAGGCTTTAGATATCTTTTTGGCTATGTCTCTATCAGCTTTATTTCTCAGTCAATCAACAACCAATATATTTGACTCAACTTCCATAGCCGCATCCTGCATGTGAGCTAGGGAAGTGGCTCATCTTTCCCTCAACAAAAGGTAGAAATCAGGTTCAAAATCATTGGCATTAGTAATCTTGGTTGAAGCTTCTGAGGGCTTTATCTCAGCAGGTATCTTATTGTACATCTTATTGAACCTCTTGGAGAAGTCAGAGACAGGCTCTCCTTCCTTTCTCTTCAAAGACCCAAACTCTGTCATGTAGTACATGAAGTCTTTCTTATCTCCCCACTGTCTCAAGAAGGAGTTATCCAAATCATCTATCCCATCAACAGATCCAGGAGGTAGATCCCTAAACCACTTCTTAGCCTCGCCTTCGAGGCCATGAACAAAAATCCTCATCCATACGTCTGCATGCATGATGACATGATGATCCGTAAAACTGTAAAAGGCTTCAAGATGTTATTTTGCGATTATATCCCCTTCACCTATAAACTTGGGCAGTTGCTTGAGGTAGCCATATTCTATAAGGGCATTGAGGGGCAGAGGCAACATAAGGGGAGCATACTTAGAAGCTATTATGACCTCCATTCTAGTCATGGGGGGATTTTCTCCTGCCATAGGAATGTTTGGTGGAGGAGAACTAGGAGGGGAAGGAGTTTGAACATGGGAGACTGGAACTGAGCTTCCAGGTGGAAAGGGTAACAATGGAGGATTCAGAGAAGAGGCTACAGGGCTTGATTCAGCAGAGGCTTCTCTTTCTGTAGTAGAAACAAAAGTAATAGGAGGAGGGATGGTAAAGCTAAGAGTGGGGAAATCTTCCATGGTTCTAGGTCTAGGCCAAGGTACAACTTCAGGGGAGAGGGGGGTGACAAGGATTTCTCCCTCCAAATCTAGTCCAAGAGGGGAAAACTCAACATGAACACTCCCAAAATTTAAAGCTATATAAACTCTAGCAGAAGGTATGACAAGGGAATGAGGAGCATAAAATGGAATTTCTACAGAAGGAGATGGAAAATTATCAAAAATACTTGGTTCAGCAGTAGAAGCTCCTCCTCCAAAGGATTTTCCATTTCTGATAATCTTCTCTGGATCTACTTTAGGTGTCGTCAAGGGAAACTGAGGGGTAGACCTCGTGTGTCTGCCTCTGGAATCCACAACTGAAACATTGGGCTCACCATAGTGGAGTTGTCACAATGGAGTTTCCAAGTGCACAGTAGCAATCTTATAGGGCTCTGATGCATGATGCACCTTCATAATCAGAGGCTCAATGTCATTCAATCCCAGGGAAAATATTCAACTTCATCCCCGGCAACGGCGCTAGAAATGTTAGCACCAGAAGTCACTCTTTGATTGCAGCAGGAGTAAGCCTGATACCCATCAGTTTTATATGTCACGATAATAAATGGGGGTGGTCAAATGGGTGTAGACCCAAGAGAATATCTTTTTAACTCAGATAACTGGGTCAGACATGCATGGGAAGGTGAGGTCTTGATCTAACTTTCGTCAGTAAGTTGAATTTAAGGTGAGAAGATGGAAGACTTGGAGAGAAGATGAACGAGACTGTTATGGGCATCCGACATTCCAACAGCTCGGGGAAGAAAAACAAGACACTGAAATATGTCGAACTGACACAACTACAACAACATAGTGATGGCTCGACTGGATCTTCCAATTTCAAGCATCGCGATACTATTGTAACGGCTTGACCGGATCCTCCAATTCCAAGCTATTCAGTGTCAGAGGGAAAGGTAACACAGGAAACTGACTAAAACTAGTGTAAATATTGTAGTGATCAACCATACATCATCCTACAACATCTCAACCCTCGACTAGATCCTCGAATTCCAAGTGTCTTAATACAGAGTTTACAGAGAGATGGCAAGAAGATGACTTTCATTAAACATGAAGTCTCAAATGCTAATACATAACCAGGAAAACCAATGCTTCATTAAAACTTTACAATGCGGGAGCCTAGCTCAACCATCCCCATAACAAAAATGGAAACAATTCCTACATATACTTAGACTGGATTTGACTGTCTGAGACGCGATCATGTCATACATTCAAGGCTTTACATTACTCATCTTCTCTTTTCAGGTTGCACATGCAGACGTTGGGCAGACTTCCCATGTAGGCGATTGTCAGACGCAAACTTTGTCAGGTTGGACTGACAGTCAACTGTTGATGGGAGAAATTGACTGCTCGTCAACTGGAGGAGTGAATCCGGTATGGGGTTGTCTACTTAACCCAAGACATTTGGATTAATCCACTCCGATGGGTTTAGCGGCCCCATTGGCTGATCCAAGTCCTAAGAAAGTGAAAAACAAAACTAAAGAAGATAAAATAACTTAATGAAAAACACTCGCTAAAAATATATACAAATCTAATATATACTTACAGTTTGCTAACTAATATTTATAAAATAGCTCTACTTATTATATGTACAATATATACAAATGATTATATTTCTAATATATGTATAACATTTACAGAATGCAAATTTTAATCTAAATCTGCGAAAATCGAATATGGATTGATTTATTTAACTACAGCAAAACTATCATTCAATCTTTTTGATTTATTTTTTATAATGTTTATACACAAGATATGAAATAGCCAACTATCTAATTGAAAAATAGAGGTAACAAACAGTAGAATGTGTTTAGATTACAGGGAATTCCTATATTAATTAAACTAATGAAATAAAACTAACAAACTAACCTGTAATCACATCTCCTATTCGTCCTGTGTATAGCATCCAATCTTGTTGTTTGATGAGTCAAACCCGCAACAGATCTCACAAATTCTTCTCGTAAACGCAAAGCAGTAATGATTGAATCCGAATTATAGAACATATAAGAGATATAGTAACAACAATCTTATAATTTCACAAGTGGCCACATTGAGATAAATCCTGCTGTGAAAACTTGCGTACAAATGTTCAACGATTAAAGAATATGAATCTCCTAATCTCAAGTTTGAATAGAATCGTTACTGTATGTTAAATATGGGACATGAAACATGGATATCATATAAATTTCATCATACCAATATGAAATAAATCATGATATCTAAAGTAGTCACAATCTAATTACAAATCGAAATGATCATAACTTGAATAAAGAACATGATATAGAGAAGCTAAAGTTGTGCAAATATCATATTCTATTCAAGTCTGTGAATCAGAAATCCATAATTTTTTCCCCAGGCAGAGATGATATCAAGTTTACAAAACCACAAACTTATATAGGTTACAGGAACAAAACGTTTACTGTTGATAACATCCAAGTTGTTCCAAAAAAATGTGGGGGATGCAACCTCCCAGATTCTACTTGATACCAAAAACTAGCAGCCTATTCTATTTAAAAACATAAAGATAGTATGCCAACAGTGTTGAGATATGCCAACAGTGCTTCAAATCTCCTTAGAAATCATAGGTTCCTAAAAAAAAATAAGAATAAAAGATTTCAGATGTATTTTCAGTTATCAAAACAAGTAATTCGAATTTTTCTAACTAGCTACAGAATCTCACGATTCTGTAGCTAGTTATAATTATAACTAGAATCATATTTTATTGAATCAATCAAAACAAACTAAAGGTGATCTGTGCAAACAATTCATGTATCCTAAAAAAGACAAAATCATACTAAACTTATTTTAAAAAAAACCATACCTCAAATTAAGGGATTCGAACTAATCAAGCAATCCTTGAATTTACTATTGCAGTCGTTGCTTCCACGTTCTTAAAAACAACAGACCCTATGGTTTTTTGGCGTTTTTATTTGGTTTGAGCTATGGATTGTAGTCTGGTATTCTCCTTCGTTAGCAAATTCACTTGGTCTTCGAAGGATTTAAGTCGAGACTGAAGTAAAGGCACATCTTTGTAATACCTATCGATCCAGGATCAACATTCATTACAGTGCGGCTGTATAGACTGTGTATTGGCACTGATAGTATTAACAGGTAGGGAATCTTCCATTGGACCTGTAGGTTCATTACTGATTTTGATTCCAAGGAAATCAGGATTGTCCTTTAGACACGGTGGAAGGTTAGTAACATAATCGTAGGGTCTGTCAGAGCAAAGACCATATGCATATGGATACTCTTCGGCCATGAATCTTTCAATTTCTGAATCAGAATCCTCACTTGCCACAATTATGTTTTGGTCTGCATAGGGCTTGGGTTTATTTCGAGCACATCGTGAAACCCAACGAGCGGCCCTTTTTCTCTTATAATTGATATCGACATTGCCTTAACGCTTTTTCCTTGTGGATTTTTTAACAGTCTTAACACAACCCTTAGGATGCGAATCTGGTAGAGTGTCGGGTTGGGTAGAAGCAGGATAGGTCAAGGTTTTCAAATTAGAAATAGGATCACAGGGAAAGAGTGAAGGAGGAGAGATGGTAGGTTTCACGAGGGTTTATGTGACGACAGTCTTGTCAACCTGTCCCAACTCACTACTACCAAAACCATTTTGTAACAGAAAATCATCTCAACAATCGTTGTTCAATTTCAACTGATGTATAATGATAATCTTGATTAAACAATGGTGGAACAAACTGGAATCAGACTTCTTCCTCTTAAATCGCTTTCCCATCTTGTATAAACTTCGAAGGAGGAAATAGGGCATGTTCAGGGGGAAATGGATAAAGCTCATAAGAAAGAGCAAGTGATACAAGAAAACCAACCCAAATCGCCCCTCACAGGTAACGAACTGTTTCACAATAGCTAACAGACCATGCCATCTAGGTTTCAAAGCTGAGACAGGAATACCTTGGTCGTAGCTGGTAATTCTCCTTGAGGTGAACAAAAATGACCAGGGAACCTCTTCAACCTTTGAGTTTTTGAACCATTTTTTCCCCACAGTTGGTAGACCGGTAGCTTGGCTTATAAAATATTCATTTAACTCAAGCTGGATGTCTCCTATTTTTTCTCTGCAACCGTTGAATGTCAATGCGAATTCTTGAGCAACTCTTAGATTAAAACCCTCGAAATTTTCAATAAACACACGCCAGTCGTTCCTTTCTAAGTCATCTCTGGCATTGTCAAATGATAACAAGGTCTGGATGCCGTTGGGCTCAATCCTCACCACAGGAGCCATGGCTAACAGAAAGTAATCAACATAGGAATCAAAGGTAGGGTTTGATAGAGAAAACACAGAGCCATAGCCCCGAGTTTCCTCAATTCAACGCAAAGACAGCTCGAAATGGTAGGCAAGAGTGTTAATTACCATGCGTGTGAAAGAGGTCATGTAGATCGAGCCTGTGCATATTAATAATATCACGCTGTACTTGAAATGATACATTGGCATAATGGTACGCATAGGGATCAGAACAATTGAAAACAATAGTATGCATATCCACGACTTGATCACAAAGATTAATGTATCAAATAAACATTGAACTATTAAAAAATTTATAAATCAAAACCCCATTGACATTAGTCGAATGTTAAATGAGTGGAGGTTTTATACTCATGTAACCAAGGCACGTTTAAGACCAAGGGGTTATAACAAGGAAAACAACCATGTTCATAGCGAAATACGACAATTCAACAATAGACCATATGAACATTAACCCTTTAGTCAAAAAATTGAAATCAAGTATGAATTCCAGCTGTGAGTTTTCATGCTTACAGTCATGAAAACAAAAATCAAAAAGCAGATATGTAGAAAGCGACAAGTGACAAGTTTCGTTTAATGAGAAAGGTTGTGACGAGTGTTAGCTCTCAAAAACGCACCGGCATTTTTGAAGGAAATATGCCTAATCTTATAGGGAACATTTGACTAGCTTCCCAAGCTCCAAATGCAGATCTGAAAGCACCATTGGAAATTTCAGGATTTGTAGATGTCGATCAACTATTTAAACATGCAAAACAGACTCTCCATGACCGATAAAATTGATTTTGAAAAACTCTGCACTTTCACCAGCGCAGAAGGCAGATCTCTGACTAGTTAGTTGTGGAAAGTGGCGACTTGTAACGACCCTTAATTATTAAGATGATTCACTTAAGTATAATTAACTCTTTAATCAAAATGGTTAATGATTAATTTGATTATTAATTAATTAACTAATTAATAAAGTATTAAATTAAAAAGGGAGAATAAAATAAAACATTTAATCAAGTTACGTATACATGAAGGGATCACATAAGGATCCCGAGAAGATAAGAGGATTAATGAATGGATAAGGGTAATAAATGGAGGGATTTTTCATTTTACGGGAAGGGAGAAAGAATTTTGGGGGAGCTTGGAGTATTGGGGAGAGTGGAATTTACAGTGGAATTTACAGTGCACCGGGGGGCTGCGGAGGTTTTGGGCTCGGAGGGCTAGGATATCCATTGATATCCTAGGGCTAGGCGCTACTAGTCGGCAGGGAGGTTGGTTTTGGGGTGGTGTCCTAAGGAGAAAGCTAAGGGAGAAAGCTAAGGGAGAAAGTTGTGGATAGCATCAAAGTTGAGGTATGTAAATTCAAATTTATGGATTGTTTACTTAGATTTATTACTTATTGCCAAATTTTAATTGCGTAAGTGTTGAGATAATTTTGAAAATTTTGAAAATTTTACTTCTTTATAAAGCTTATAGAAATTACAGTAA